>CAJVRI010000918.1:0-157129 GCA_911649635.1 Poeciliopsis gracilis | reverse complement strand
ACATAAAATCAGATTCTTCATCAAGCCTATCTACCTAGGGGAAGCAGAAAATGCTCTAAAAATTTTTCAGGTGGATGGCATCATTGACTTTAGAAAATACAATGGAATGGAATTATCCTTGCTCATGAATGAATTTGTACTGCACTTTTTCCCCTCTACTATGTCCATTCTATTAATGCTTGGATACAGCATTCAGATCAGCAAGCTCCTTTGACAGTGACCTTAAACTTTATTTTTATTTTCACTTGCTGAAATAATTTACTCTTCTGATATTTCAATTTATTGAGATGGACTTGCATTGATTTTCAATTACTGAAAAATACATACATAAAATATATCTGATCCGTCTGGCTTCTATTACAGGGGAAATGTTTGTCTAGGGTTTTAAGTGAAATCAGATAGTAAGAGGTTAAATCCATTACAGTTATGTGTTTAGTTGATGCATATATTTACCTGAAGCCATTCTGGCTCTGCTCATAGTTGGGGAGCCTTGAGGACGAGGGACAAACAGATGTTTCAACTGGAAAGACAGAAAATGACTCCATTTTGCAAGAATATTTAAGTCATAAACAGCTGCATTAGTATTGCACAAAGCTTACATTGAACAGCAATGACAAAATAACATTCTGGCTCACTCAATTTTCAGGGAAATGAATCCCAGTTCACAGTGTTCACTGCCTCACCATTGAGTCAAAAAAGTATCTTTATTGAATAGAATTGAATTTGATGTTTGCTTTATGGGAGCCTGCAGACAGTACTCAGTGACTTCTAGCACATTTAATTGATCCTAAAAAGGAGTCAATTTCCTTTTTGCAATTACAAGCTGACGAAATGGGAGAAAATGTATGACTGCTCATCTGAGAGAATAAATTAACGCCTCTTTGAGTCAGAAAAAAAATCAATTTGGTAAACTCAGAATTGATTCTAATTAAATCATAAATCATGCTTTTGGCTGCATCAGTTTAACTCTTCATGGCTGCTCTCAGATTGACTCTGTATATATACAGTAATGCTTAATTTTCTTTAAGCTCAGTGACAGATAGCATTAGATGATTTTTTGAGATCAAGTTTTACATACCTTCCAGTCTATTTCCATTATCATCTGTTTTAACATTAGGTCATCATCAGGATCAACCGCCAGAGTATGCCTGTTGTAGGATGGCAACTGAGAAACAAAAGCATAAAAGGTTCTGCATGACTGACACAGGAACACTGCAAATATATATATATATATATATATCACTATGAAGTGAATGGTACATTTGAAACTAGTTCTATTGTCGTATTTTTCTGGAAACAAGTAATCATGACAGTTACCCTCTGTCGTGTCTTCTCAAGGCTGGTCCTGATGATTTGTCTGATCTTTTCCACTCGATCTTTGATCGAGAGGAAGTCTACTCCATCTGCTCCTTCTGCTCCTCCTTCTGCTCCTTGAGCAGAAGGAGGAGAGACAATCAGCTCTCCTCCATCTGCTCCTTCTGCTCTCCTTCTGCTCCTCCTTCTGCTCCTCCTTCTGCTCTTTGAGCAGAAGGAGGAGACTGGACCTTGGGCTGAAGGTTCCTAACGGGAAAAAACAATCAGAGATGTTGTTTTCTTGTCTGGTGCAAAAATAGCTGGTCATCATGTTTGTGTTTGTTCATCATGTTGTAACTAACTGAGCAGAGCTGATCAGTGCAGAACAAGAAGAAATCTTCCTCATGTTCACTCATATTAAGGGTGCAAAAAATTATGCAGAATTACTAATGAAAGAACACCTTTAAAGCAGCTCTATTACCCAGAATAGTTTTTAAGCCATTCATCCTTTCTATATGAAGTTGGACTTTTGTTAAAAATTGTGCTTAAATGGGGATAAATCTGAGCAACAGAAGTAATCCCTCTTCATTATCTCTTTACCTCCAAAACAAGGTACAACCACACAAACTAAAACTGTTTCAAACAAAATAATTTTTGTTTAGAAATGTTGAAACATAAAAGCATTTCTTTCATATTTAAAATTGGTCAACAAAGACAGGAAATGCTTTTTTAGCAAAGGTCAAATCTTACCTCAACAGTTTACATTTGTAACTTATGTAGGGCTGAAGGAATTAATGAGATTAATCGTGATTGCTGAAAAAATGGTAATCTAATTTAGTGATCTATTAATTGTTAAACGCAGTATGGAGACACAGAAATGCTATTTGCTGAAAATACTATATCGTCAGAGCAATAGTTAAGCCCAAACTGTAAAGAAATATACATATACATTTTGTGTTTAAGATAAAAAAAAGTTTTTAAATGTCTGTAAATATGTTCTATTCTCAACTCCTCAAGTGGCAGTTTTATTTCCACTCACTTCAAATCCTGTAGAAAAAAAACTCTTATTACCGTCCAATTATTAATCAGTTTATCCCAAAATGAATCACCAGATTAGGCCTACACTGTACTGATGTTAAGTCAAGACGAATAAGCTGAGCATTTTACATTATTTAAAGCATTTGTTTTTAGCTGCAGATGCATTATTTGCTTCAAATGATCAAAAGTACATGAAAGGAAGGAATGCTATGTTTTAGGCAATAAAATGTTTGTTTCCTTATGTCTAATATAAAAAGGCTTAAAAAATAAAATAAAAAATCTGCAGAATGTGGCAATTTCTTTATCTGGTTAATCCATTCCTAATTAGAATAATCGATAGAATAACTGATTTAAAAAATAATCGTTAGTTGCAGCCCTAAACCTTTGCTGAAGAATTTACTTTAAATATATGTCAGCGCTAATTTAAGTAAATACAGTGTGTAGTACTCACTGCATGGAAACAGTGGAAGGGAAGGTAGAGTTGAGCTTAGATCCCCTTCCGCTCTCCACCATCTCAATAGCATGCTTCATCTCCAGTTTGTGGTAGAAGGTAATGAGCTGTGATTCTCTGTAGCGATCGCCTCTGATCAGCATCTTCTTCACATATTTATTGTTAAAGCGGTTCAGCCTGAGAGGAGAATGGCAGTGACGAATAAGCAACAACAAAAAGAAACATTGAGGTGATTCTTGTAAAAGAGTTATCATTCTCCAGGATGAAAATACTAAAATCCTACCAAAATTTTTAGATCCATAGTTTTTTATGTTACCTCACATTCCCCTTTAGTGACGGACCTGCACAAACTTTTCCAAATTCTACATTTCCACATTCTGTATCACTTTTTGGGTCATTTCTAAAATCCAATGGAAAAGGTTTACTTTCAATGTCAAGCATAAATTGTGCCAAGATCATGTTTTTCCAGTAATGATCTGTATCTCATCACAATAGGGGAGGGCTGGAATGTAAACAGACCAGTAAACAGAGAGCTTTTTTCTTCACAGCGCTTTCTTCATCGCAACAAACCAAAGCAGCGGCCACCTTGTTGGCCCTAATAACCCATCTATACAAATCCTCACAATAGGAGCAGACAGTGGAAAGCAAAAAGGGTCACATCACTCTCAGGTTTTTAAAACTACATAGTAACTATAATAGCAATAAAAATTTTAGGTACAGTCCAGTTAAAATACATACTTGTTTTTCCAGTGGTGATATCCAGAGTGTCCACAGACATCCTCAATCCCAGTTAGTAGGTGGTCAAGGTACTGAAAGCAGATGTGAAAAAAGAAAAAAAAACAGATCAGGCTATCTCCCCATCTTTAATAGGGATGATTTGTCTGTGCTGCAAATGATTCTAAGCAAAGTCAAAGTATAATGTGGAAACATTTGTCTTTTGCCATTTCTTTCAGAGAATGTGTTGTAAGTAACTATTCACATTTTATTTAACTGCTTCTTGTAGTTCTTGGATCAGCACTGTTGCCTTAACTAAGCGGGCTTTAAAATAAAATCTAGGAGAAGAAGTGAACAGCAGCGGCCGCTGCCAGGTGATTGACTGAAGCAGCTTTATTAACAGGAGTGGAATTCCTGGTTACACAACCAGGGAAATGTAAGAACTGATTTGTTGTTTAGACTGCAGCCGACCCATATATTGGCCCTGTGCTCTGACTAAGCCTGAAGATGACAGTTTGACAGCTGGTGTTGCTATAGTAACAAGTCATTAAGTATACACTTGTGCTTTGGCTGAGGAAAATGATAAATATACACATTTGTCCATGCTGTGGGGATGAAGAATCATCTGCAAAAGTGTTGCCACTCCACAACCAAGAGATCAATGCACTTTTATAATTCTAGCATCAAACTGGCCTTGTTTAGAACAATTACTCTACTTTCTGAGCATTTCCTCAAAAGTGCGGTTAAAGAATCAGACTGGATATTATGTACAACGTACCACTGCAAAATACCTCATTCTTCCATGATAAACATGTTTGGAAAAAAAAAGTATCATGCTCGAGAACATATGGACTAGTAGCTCACATCATTTACTGTAAAATAAAAATAAATAAAGACCAGTCAGAGGTCTAGATATCAGTCTGTTTAGATCATTTTCCACACTGTGCAATGTGCAACTCTTGCTTCCCTCTAATCTCTGCTGTTTTACATTGAAGGAGACATTAGAACCGTCTGTTCCTCTTACCTCGAGCAGCAGTGACTGCTCGAGGTAAGAAGACACAGAATGTGTGCGTGTGTGTGCTGTGGGTGTCCAGACCTGTGTAGTTATGTTGCAACCTCGAAAACATTCGGTACTGAAGACTTAAACAAAATGCTTAAACAAAGCGCCAAGCACAGAGACTCTAATGGAACAGAATGAGGCAAGAAAATCAATAACTGTTAAAAATTTCTGAAATGGTTTTGAATGAACAGACATGGAGTACCGCTACACAGCCAGTGGGTGGAGGCGAGGCTCAACATTTGATTGAGTAAATTACATCAAGCTTCCAGAAAGAGCTGATGAAAGTGTCAGTTTGTTCCATATATGGATGCATCTGAATGTGTACTTGAAAGTGGAAACAGAACATGCTTGACATTCAAATAAAAAATAAAAAAAAAAAACAACTGAGAAAAGCTGGGTCTTCATAGGCCATACCCGGGTATGGATCTCCTCATTGATGGCGCACTTCGTCTCCTGTTTCTTCTTCACTGCCAACAGCTCCACCAGGGGTTTAATGGTCATACCCTTAAAGGGGGTGAGAAGAACAAAGCATTATTCACGTGAAATCCCTCCTAATCTTTTGCAAAGATGGAAATAAACTGTTATCATGAATTGCTTTTGAATTGTGGTAACTTTATCTCTCCAGTATTTTTATCATCTGTTTTTGCATTAAAGTAATGTGATATATAACACATTACTTTAATGCCTTTAATGCCACTTTGATGCCTTCCAATTTGTTGATCATGGTGCAGATAAATAAAGTAGAAGGGCACAGAGAAATTGGACGGTGAATATAATCTATTGATTTTACTTGGATTGTAAAATAAAAAATGGATCTTTTTCCAATCAGTGAGCAGCCTTTACTTAAAAGCAAAAAAAGAAAAAGACACACTATGATGTGGAAGACTGGAAACTCTAAGAACTCTCAGGAACTCTCAGAACGCAAACAACTCAGGGGAGGTTGTTTGCCGCTTCTTCTACCAATTAAAAGAGTGTTATTGATAGGTAAATATGTCAGTTGTAGTTAAATAATACCTTAAGAGTTGTTCAACACTGACTTACTTTTCTCACTCACAAACAGCATAACATCATCTCTGGTTCTAATAGAAACTTTCACTATTCATAAGAAGTAAGAAGAGCACATAAGAAGTGTCCTTATATTGGGCGACTTCCAGAGTACAAACAGAAGCCATGCCAATTCTAAATCTCATTAATATAGAGGAAAAGATGCATCTGTCTGTGTATCTTTGTTCCTGTCTGCAACTATAGGCTTGACTGTTTGCTTTAAGATTAAGCCAGGTGTCTGCCTTACTCCAGTGGCATGAAGTGGATGACAGCCCATTGCAGCTTTTTTATAATGACAGTCCACATCAAAACTTATATATAAAGTAACTTGTATTTTCCTCATTTTAAAAAGATTACAAAAATCAGAGGAATGACCAGTAAGACAGAAAAGTGATTAGGACTCTATGAGCAAGCAAAATGGTTTATCAAAAAACACTTAATAGATAAGCTGATCAACATGGGCAAAGATTTAAAATCTTACTGGTTTTAATCTGGGGGGAAAAAATAAAACTGGTGAACCCAAAAAATAAACTAAATAAAAAAAAAACATTTCAGCTAATTCAAATAACATCTCAAACTTTCCCATCCTTGTTCGTAAATGCCACAGTATAAAATGTCAGTAAATACACATCTAGCTATAAGCTCCAGGTAGTGAGGACATGAGGCCACTGGTGAAGGGGAAAAAATTCAAAGTAGATGAATAAATGCAGATCCGCTGTGCCAAAAGTTATTTTGCAAATCAAAATAGTTGCTGATCACTGATGCAGGTGAGGTAAGAAAGTGATTATCTGGCAACACAAGAAATAATTAAAAGGGGGGAAAGTTTGAACAGTTTCTTTAAAGTTAATGTGGCCTAACAGAAAAAATTGCTTCAGTATATTCACCTGAACAAAGACAGTGAAGAAAATAACAGTGATGATGGCAGTCAGGAAGATCTTCTTGTGTTCAGAGTGCAGAATGAAGCCCAGGGAAAAAGCAACGGCACCTCGCAGTCCACCATAGGCTATAATGAACTGATCTTTGGTGGTCAGCTTGACGATCCGGAAATTGTTAATTATGGCCGTAAGACCAAACACGCCTGAAAAAAAGATGAAAAAAGAAAAGGCGTTAAAATAATTGATCTTCATTTTACTGACTTTATACACCCAATGCACATCAAAAAGCCTCCTTTCCTGTTGGAAAAATCTGCAAGGAAAACCTCACTGTTGAAGATTTCTTTTTAAGAGAAAAAACAACAACAAAAAAAGAGAGATTTGGAGCTGACCTATGACTCGTGCAACCAGACACAAGATGAGAGTCGCTGTGATGAAGATCCAGTCCCAATGATGTTCTCCGTCCACTGTGGCCACACCCAGAAAGATGAAGATCAAGGTCTCACTGACACTGCTCCACATTTTGAGGAAGTACTTAATAGTGGTGCGGGACTTGTGGGATATATTAGCGTCTACATAGGGTCGCATCACTGCTCCACATGCTATTAAGCTGGAGAAAGAAAAAAGTGAAATCTTGTGTCAACAAAAGTTAAAAAAAAAAAAAAATGGCTGGATGCATATATACTGCTGAATGTTTTCTGACTCAGGCATTCAAACGTTTTCTTTAATAGAGAGGCTGCTGTCTTTGAAAGACGAGACAGTGCTGAAATTAAAAAGCTTGAATTTCACAAGACAGATTACTTTGAAATAGATGTACTCATCCTCATTTGGTAATCACTTCTGCTTCTGCCCACATTCACGCAATGACTGAACATCAAAAATCTCAAGGTCAAAAGTATTGGCTGCATAAATATGCCACAAGCTGCTGCAGCTGTTCAAGATTTACTTCCATTTCTTTCTACTGGGAATATTGGTTTGACTTTCAAAGTTTTGGAGAAATGAAAAAAAGGAAGTAGATTTATTTCTCTTTTTAAAAACCGTCCTAGAAAAAACAATATCATTGCAGTTAGCATAAGACTGCTCTGAACAGAAAAAATTTAAAAAATAAACTCTTGTCCTTGAAGCTAGAAATAAATTATTCTTTTTGAGTAAGAGGGAAACATAGTATCTCAACAACGTCTGTCACCAGCTTAAAACAGGTAACAAATCACTGCGTACTGCAGGAGGTGATGAAATGCCACCTCGGAAAATATGGAGGTGTTCATGATCTATGCAGAAGTAGATAAACAGAAAAAAACTATTTAAATATTGGGTAAAATAAATAGCCTTATAAGAAGGAAAAGTATGACTGAAATACTACTGCAGTTGAGAGGCTGCCCATAGATCAACTGTGTTAAGAATTATTAGAAGACCTTGAAATATAATGACATATTATTACCTTTAAATGTTAAAATTTTTTAAAAACTTTTTTATTTATCTATGCTGAAATCATTAAATCAAATGTAACTGCAATGATATTTTTTAGTACATTTATGTCTTGGGTGGGTTCTAAATGTGATCAGCATTACATTGTTTTTAGATCCATTAAATGATGACTTAATTTGGATTTAACAAAAGTGTAAATAATTAGATAATTAATATTTATTTTAACTGTATTTTTGGGATTTGTTGTTTTTAAAATTCTATAGTTGTAGGTTTAAGTAAGCAATGTTTTCCATTAACATAATTACTCAGTAATACTTTCCATTTCCTGTGAACTTAACATCTTTTTAATTCAAAACCCCGGGTGGACCACCTCGGTGCCCTGATCAGCCAGCTTTGCTAGTATTCTGGGAAATCTTGATAATGTGACCACAGATCTTATTTTCATTTAATTTCTTTTGAACCTAACAATATAGATTTCTGCTCGCAGGTAGCTCAACAAGGTACACACATAAAAAAATAAGTAATAGAAATTAAATTTAACCTATCTGGGTAAAAACCAATAACTCTTCACTGAAGAGATCAAGTAATAGTTTCTCTTTAAAACTCTCTTAAGAGAAATGTATAAACATCAGGTTGAAATACTGAAAACTAAGACTGAAGGTTCAAGTAAAGGCAAACAGAAATTTATATTTAAATAAATTAAAAAAAGTTTCTGACATGCACACACACAGGAAACATGGGAGAGGTTCAAAGCAGTACCAATGTAGGCGCGTTTTACGAAGTTGCACTAAAAAAACAGAGAGGAAAAGATCGTATTTTAGCATGTCCCTCATCTACAACTTACGACATAATGCCCGAAAGGTGGAACACCTCTGCCGACAGGTAGGCCATGTAGCTCAAGAGGAACACAAAAAAGAGGCTCGATGACCCTTGAGTGGAAGGTGAAACGAGATATGAAGGCAGTCAGGATCCCATAGAAGGCTCCAACCAGGACGCCACCCAACGCAACAACAAGGAATGAGACGAGTCCCAGGATGGCGTCCACTGCCGACATTGAACCAGAGTCCAAAAATTCCTCAAATAGATGGTAGAGTACCTAGAAGGGCAAATGACAATGGTGTTGGGAGTGAATTGAGTAAAAGTAGAAAAAAAAATAGGTGAGAAAAAAAAATATGAAAAAGATAATCCAAAGAAAAAAGCATGAAAAACCACAACAAACACACATAAATTATATTAGTTGTATTATCGAAGTGCATAAAATTGTACAAAAAAATTGCATATATTGTACTCAAAAATTCACAAAAAAGCGTACTACAACATAGAGCAACATCAGCCACATTATAAGTCTCATGTTGTCATAGTTTGTATTGAGCTCATAAAAGCTTCAATGTGTTCTATAACAGACAGGATATTCTAATCTTTCTCTACACAGGACTGTGCTGCCAAATCATGGAAATAAATTTGTTACCTGGAGACAATAGTGCTGATGGAATGAAAGTAATGACCAGAAGGGATAAAACTGGATGGCATTGAATACAAGTCACAGTCAAGGTATTAGCTATTATTCAAGTATATTGCATTATTGCTGATATGAATTGATTTTTGCTCCACAGTGTTTTTTAGTTGTCAAAAAGTTAGCCAAACCATTGTTAGTGAATAAACTATTATCCCCATTGTCAAGATTAATTGTGCAGGGTTTTCTGCTTTCTACATTAAATGAAAATGTTTATGTTGTGTATGTTCATCTGTTGATGTGTGTGTATCTAACCAATCTCTTTATTCTAACATTGACCACTTACCACTGTTACAGCATCATTCAGCAGTGATTCGCCGAACACCAAGATGTGCAACAGCTCATTTATGTGAATCTCTTCAAAGACAGCGAGCACAGCAACAGGATCCACAGCAGAGATGATGGAGCCGAACAGCAGACAAGGCAGAATCCCAATGTCGCTGAGATCAATTTTGCTGTGCGTGTCTTGTGCGAGCTGACAAACAACATAGATGAGACCTCCGACAAAAAAGGCGTTCCATAAAGTTCCTACAACAGCAAACATCAGGATTGTGCCAATGTTTTCCACAAATGGTCGGATAGGCAAGAAGTACCCAGCATCCAGGATGATGGGGGGGGCAGGAGAAAGAAGAAAAAAAATTTTTGTTGCTTAGGACTGGTGGGATCTCTTTTCCAGTAAGCTTGAGGATTCCTCCGAGTAGCATGCCAACAATTATTAGCAGGCAGCTCTCTGGCACGACATTTGACAGACGAGGAATCAGATGGAAACCTAACATAGAAAAGAAAAGAGTAAATAATTATTTGAAATCTGTTTGTGGTCATTCCTGACATATTTGTGGAGTCAGGAGAAAATAGGGAAGCTATAAAGGCCACAGCAAACAAACATTGACATAAAAATTCAAATGCTTGCAATGTTTGTAAGAACTGAATAAGAACTGGTCATTTCACATAACCTAAATTAGCATCTATTAATAGTTGCCAAAACCCTTTTTTTTTAATTTTTTTTTTTTAAATGACCTTGAAGCCTTTCATTTATTTCTGTTACTTTAAGTAGCACTCATTAGAAAAAAATCAGAGAAATAATTTTTAAAAAATCCTAAAACCTTTTTGAATTATGACATGGCACACCTTTGCAAGTTCTGCTAATTAAAATCTTTTTTTGCCTCAAGCAGAGAGGGCTTGCTTCACAGCACAAGCATGTTTGAAGTCTCCAGGAAGTTCAAGCCACCACAAGCAGAAAGTCTGATTTAAGAAATGATAAAAAGTTTTTCCCGTTGAAAGTTTATCCTTTACATTTAAACAATGATGATCCAGGCAGAATTGGTTTCACATAAAGCCCAACACACCAAAAGTGTATGTTAGTCTGTCTGACCAGCAACATACAAAAAGGTGATAAGTGAAGTCCAACGAGTCGGTCGGCTATATTTACTATACACTGCTGCCACACAGGTATGTGTCAAGCCGTAACTGTAACAAATTTCTCCACGGAAAGATGACAATGAAACAAAATAGAAACAAAAGTATGTGCAAAGCAAAACATTAGAATAAGCTCCAAAGTCACAACTCTTTCAACTTCAGTAATGTGGAAAGAAATGGTACTCAGTTTCTTAATTTAAAAAAGCTTTTCTAACATTTTGAATATTAGAAAATAAACCCCAATTACTACTAATTATAATAAACAGCATCTCAATTTAAACTTTCTTTGACTGCAATTAAATTTGGGTTCTTTCACTTAATGTAAAACCAAGCGGATCACTTAGTTTATCAAGATGTAACTGAGATAGAGCAGATCAAAAAAAAATAAGGATACATTTACATAAGCATCAATTTCATAGGAGTACAAACAGAATGCTGCATAAATGAGCATTTGATGTCACATGTATAAATATGACATCAAATGAAACAACAATATATGGAATGAAATATTGCAATCACAGAGGAATACTTGAACAAAATTTTTAGCAAGATATTTTTCCAGTATTATGCAAAAACACCTCTACTTTCCAAAAAATATATTTGTCCTCTTGAAAATACTTTAATTGATCTTTATGTCCATATCGGATCTAGATGTGTGACCAATATCTTAAAGCTTAAGGAGAGTAAACATGATATTGTGATGATGTCAAAGTATATTTAAAGTTAGAAAAAATGTGAGCTATCAATAAAAGATATGTCCTTTATATCTACTATGTTATTACAGTATGTTTTCCTAATATCTTGCAGCCGTAATTGATTTTAAAACATATCACTTGACTGTGTTGGAAGCTTGGAGCTGAGATGACTGTTGCTTTATTATAGAAGTTTATAATCTGGTATAGTTACAGAATTTTAAATCAATACATATCCAAATTGAAATTTTTATACTTTTTTTTTTATTAGAATGTAGTTTAACTGTGTGTCTTTACTCTGACTGGGTCACCAAATATTTATGATTAGGACACCTTTAATTGGGAACTTCATAACCTTCTTTTTGGCTAGTACTAACTGAAAAATGTTGATTTAAATTCTAAGGTTTGAAACCAAGTAACCACATAGTAAAATGACCACTTACCTAATTTTACCATAGAGGCCAGACCCACCCACAGTAAAATTCCAAACAGGTCACTGATTTCCTCGTGTTGGATGCCGAGGACGGGGAAAGCCTTCTTTGTTTGGTTTTCGGAGGAGGCTGCCATCATGGTGCCATCCAGCAGCACCAGCAGAAGCAGTCCTCGCTCCGGTATAGTCTGACCGAAGCCACTCCGGCTTCGAGTTGCCATTCTCAAAAATGTTTATAGAAAAACACAAAACAAGAAACTACCCTGTAAAAGGAAAGAGAAGTCAAAAGAGAGGTCAAAATCAATTAGCACAGTGACCTCCCTTACTGAGTGGAGCGCTCAACAGACTGTGCGCCACAAACAATCACCACAATCAGCTTAACAACACATTTCTCTAACAATTGATCGTATAGTGGTTTTTAATTATTAATACTTCTTTAGAATTAATTTAATACAATCCGGTCTTCTTATAAATAAACAAATAAATAAACATAGACAGCAGTCAAATTTAACTAATAAACTATTTAACAGTAACTTCTAACTGAAACAAGGAACAAACAAACTGACAGGCTAGCAAATACAGCAAACCAACAACATAATAGACCAACTGTAACGACAACGCAAATCACTGAAAAATAATGTAACATAATTAGCTGTAATGAATGGTCAAAATCAATTAGCACAGTGACCTCCCTTACTGGTGGAGCGCTCAACAGACTGTGCGCCACAAACAATCACCACAATCAGCTTAACAACACATTTCTCTAACAATTGATCGTATAGTGGTTTTTAATTATTAATACTTCTTTAGAATTAATTTAATACAATCCGGTCTTCTTATAAATAAACAAATAAATAAACATAGACAGCAGTCAAATTTAACTAATAAACTATTTAACAGTAACTTCTAACTGAAACAAGGAACAAACAAACTGACAGGCTAGCAAATACAGCAAACCAACAACATAATAGACCAACTGACAACTCAACTGAAGAAAAACTGACATAACGACAACGCAAATCACTGAAAAATAATGTAACATAATTAGCTGTAATGAATGGTCAAAATCAATTAGCACAGTGACCTCCCTTCACCAAGTCTGCATACTGCAATAAAACTCCACATCAGTGTTTGAGCACACTCACTATGACTGTTCAGAAGAACTAAATTTGGTGACTTACCACAGTTGAGCGCTCAACAGACTATGTGGAATTTACAGTTGATCCTCCTATTTATAGGCTACCAGTGACGCACGACGCACTTGCCTCTCGCGCGGTGAGATACGGCGGCTAACTGCGGAGCTCCAGCTAGCGAACGTTTTTGGTGAATTAAAAAAAAATACTTTTGGTGAAATAACTGGAGTCGGCTTGCTACTTGTCAGAAAACGGAAACGTTAAATGTTGTATCGTTTCTCCTTCAGCACGGAGTCGCGGTTTAAGCAGAAATGAAATATAACAAGACAGGCGGAGGAAAATATAGTCCGCTCTCTGAGTCCGCCTTTCTCTGAATATCTACTGAGCGGGAGGAAACGCCAGTTATCCTTTAGTTATCTTGCTTTGCTAGCAAAGTCACTAGCTAGCAGCTAGCTCATAGCACAACAACAACAGCGTGATGTCTGTATGATAAAAATACTGGATCGATAGATAAGAACAGCTTTTCCTCACCTGGCGTTTCCTCCCGCTCAGTAGATATTCAGAGAAAGGCGGACTCAGAGAGCGGACTATATTTTCCTCCGCCTGTCTTGTTATATTTCATTTCTGCTTAAACCGCGACTCCGTGCTGAAGGAGAAACGATACAACATTTAACGTTTCCGTTTTCTGACAAGTATCAAGCCGACTCCAGTTATTTCACCAAAAATATTTTTTTAATTCACCAAAAACTTTCGCTAGCTTGAGCTCCGCAGTTAGCCGCCGTATCTCACCGCGCGAGAGGCAAGTGCGTCGTGCGTCACGGGCAAAAGGTCAAAGGTGACAATGTGACCGGAAGGCTTATTGTGTTGTTTTTCTTGCAAAGTAATAATAATAATACTAATAATAATAATAATAATAACAGTAATAATTGTAGTACATGTGTAAGAAAAAAAAAAAAAAAAAGACCAAAAGGGCACTTGGGGTCCTGGAGCAAAAGGGGCAGGTGCTCAAGCCCCCATAGCACCCCCCTCTGCACGCGCCTGGGATGCAGGTCAAACCATTTTGAAGATAGTTTTTTGAAGATAGCTGTAATTTTCAAGTTAGGGTTTCACAGCATTTCAGATTATGCATAATTAATCCACATAGCCCCACTTAACAAAAACCTGAAGTTATCAATTTAAGAACAGTAAATTATTCTTCTCTGTAATGTTACACATTTTAAAAGCTGCTGCTTTATAAATAAAACACGACACATTTGACTCATCACAAATATTCCAACAAGAGACACAGGTTTGTTATAAAGTTAAACTTTAATGTATAATATATGACATACTTTACATGGCCATTGTTAGTTTTAGTGGTCATTAGAATGAATAGATGAGAGATGCTCACGAGAAAGTGCACACATTAAATAGTCGGACTCTGATTTACACATCAAATATTGAATTTCCAATAATATTGTTTCTTTATGTACAACATATTTCTATTCATGTAGATTTGTCATAAAAAATATCTATTCAATACAACATTTCAATTAAACAGCAGGTAATAAAAATGTAAGGCATGAAGAGAAAGAAAATGTGACTAAAATGTAAATGTAACCCACGCTGACATCAAGTTATAACATAATTGTTAAGATTTTACATCCCAGCTTCTTTAAAGTCAGCACATCCTGTAATAAGGCCCATCATAAAGTACATTCCTTTCCCACTAATGTGTCGTCTGATACACAATATTTACTGTAAATGAAAGTCTCTTATTGCTGTCCCCCAACAGCAGTGTTTCTGGATCAAGGGATAGTAAAGTGCTCTGGATTGTGTAAAATAGTGCGGAATCAGATCTGTAAAAAATGTAGAAAGTCAAGTAAACATGGAAGAAATATAATCCCTGGATGGTGAAGTAATAACAGTACAAAAATTGTTATGATGATGACATACAAGAGTGGATTACACAGTGAATTTTGTCTGTTATAACTGCAGTAATAATCTGTAATGTGAATCAAGAAGTTGTTGATTGAATGCATTTGGCTCATGGTGATGAAATGCTTTCAAGCAGAAAAAGCTATGAAAAAAGGTTTTCAATACCAAGTTTACTCTCTTTGAAAATGGCATTACTGCAGAGTAATGCAGGTTCCATTACTCTGTATCTTTAAAACCTGGAGGAAAAAGGTAAAGTAAGTGATACAGAGCTTTGAAAAAGTTTAGGCTTTCGATATTATTTGTGATTAATCACAATTTTTTTAGGATCTAAGCTGGACAGGGTTGCAAAAGCATTTTAAAGCCTTTATGACTCCTATAAATCCCAGAGTGAGACACGATCAACAAATGGAGAGACTGACTTCCCCGAAGTACTACCAGAACGCATTTACCCATCAGTCAGAGCTGATGATTCAACAATAAGAAACACGCTGGGAAAAAAGAGCATCTAATATCAAACCATGGATGAAAAAACAAACTAACAAATCTGTCTCATAATTACTAAGAACAAGTCTTTGTGATCGCTAAGATTTTTGTAAGAACATTTTGGGGGACAAGTAGGACAAAAAGTGAATTTTTTTGGACGATGCAGATCACATTACAGCTGGCATTAAATTAACAGCATTTCACAAGAAGAACATCGTCAAACATGGTGGTGATGATCTGGGCTGCTTTGCTGGTTGTCTGGCCATGAGCTTCAGAGCTCAAGCGCTGGTGGAACAATGATCTAAAGCAAACTAGGACGTCTGCTGAACAATGACTCGATTTTTTCTTTTCTGGAAGTGGTTTAGTCCATATTCAGACTTAAATCTGATTGAGAAGTTGTGGCGTGATCTTAAACAGTTGAAAGCTCCCTGGTTAAAAAACTTTTTCAATGTGGAGGCAATGGATTGGGCTAAAATTCCTACACAGTGATGCAAAAAAAAATTGCCAGGTTTTTTTCTCCCTATTTGGTTTAGATAGATGTTCCCATTCAATAATTTAACTACTATTTCAAAACTCAATTTTTGTATCAAGTTAGCTTTGAGTGATATAAAAATTTGCCTGATGATCTTAAATATTTTTCTGACAAAAAAAGCCTGAACAAATTCATTTTCCACAGCATGGGATATAAAAAAGTATAATAATGAGTGAACAAATCTAAAAAAAAAAAAGGTCACATGCAGAAAGTGACCTTGTCTTAAAGACAGTTATTGCTTAGACTGTGGGTCTGATTGTACTCACTTTACCCAAGAAAGCAGTTTATCTTTAGGAAAATTGTGATGCAGCAAAAAAAAAAACTCAAACAGTGAGCTGAGTTAATCTTTTTTTTTCAACACTCTCTTTTTAAAACAAAGGTTAAAGTTCACAATTCAAATAAACATAGAATGACAAATCACAGTAAAGGTGAAGCTTCTTGTACAAGAAATCAATGCATTGAACACATATTTATAAAAGCAGAAAAAGAAATTTCTCCAACATCTTCTCTAAGAGAAGATCTTAAGTGGGGATGGGCTCATCCTCATCTTCATCCTCATCCTCATCGTCAGTTATATTTTTAACTTCGTGAATGTTTCTTTCCATTCTTCTATTCTTCTTTCCTGCTAGGACATAAAATCAGATTCTTCATCAAGCCTATCTACCTAGGGGGAAGCAGAAAATGCTCTAAAATTTTCAGGTGGATGGCATCATTGACTTTAGAAAATACAATGGAATGGAATTATCCTTGCTCATGAATGAATTTGTACTGCACTTTTTCCCCTCTACTATGTCCATTCTATTAATGCTTGGATACAGCATTCAGATCAGCAAGCTCCTTTGACAGTGACCTTAAACTTTATTTTATTTTCACTTGCTGAAATAATTTACTCTTCTGATATTTCAATTTATTGAGATGGACTTGCATTGATTTTCAATTACTGAAAAAATACATACATAAAATATATCTGATCCGTCTGGCTTCTATTACAGGGAAATGTTTGTCTAGGGTTTTAAGTGAAATCAGATAGTAAGAGGTTAAATCCATTACAGTTATGTGTTTAGTTGATGCATATATTTACCTGAAGCTATTCTGGCTCTGCTCATAGTTGGGGAGCCTTGAGGACGAGGGACAAACAGATGTTTCAACTGGAAAGACAGAAAATGACTCCATTTTGCAAGAATATTTAAGTCATAAACAGCTGCATTAGTATTGCACAAAGCTTACATTGAACAGCAATGACAAAATAACATTCTGGCTCACTCAATTTTCAGGGAAATGAATCCCAGTTCACAGTGTTCACTGCCTCACCATTGAGTCAAAAAGTATCTTTATTGAATAGAATTGAATTTGATGTTTGCTTTATGGGAGCCTGCAGACAGTACTCAGTGACTTCTAGCACATTTAATTGATCCTAAAAAGGAGTCAATTTCCTTTTTGCAATTACAAGCTGACGAAATGGGAGAAAATGTATGACTGCTCATCTGAGAGAATAAATTAACGCCTCTTTGAGTCAGAAAAAAAATCAATTTGGTAAACTCAGAATTGATTCTAATTAAATCATAAATCATGCTTTTGGCTGCATCAGTTTAACTCTTCATGGCTGCTCTCAGATTGACTCTGTATATATACAGTAATGCTTAATTTTCTTTAAGCTCAGTGACAGATAGCATTAGATGATTTTTGAGATCAAGTTTTACATACCTTCCAGTCTATTTCCATTATCATCTGTTTTAACATTAGGTCATCATCAGGATCAACCGCCAGAGTATGCCTGTTGTAGGATGGCAACTGAGAAACAAAAGCATAAAAGGTTCTGCATGACTGACACAGGAACACTGCAAATATATATATATGTATATATATATATATATATATATATATATATCACTATGAAGTGAATGGTACATTTGAAACTAGTTCTATTGTCGTATTTTTCTGGAAACAAGTAATCATGACAGTTACCCTCTGTCGTGTCTTCTCAAGGCTGGTCCTGATGATTTGTCTGATCTTTTCCACTCGATCTTTGATCGAGAGGGAAGTCTACTCCATCTGCTCCTTCTGCTCCTCCTTCTGCTCCTTGAGCAGAAGGAGGAGAAAGTCAATCAGCTCTCCTCCATCTGCTCCTTCTGCTCCTTCTGCTCCTTCTGCTCCTCCTTCTGCTCCTCCTTCTGCTCTTTGAGCAGAAGGAGGAGACTGGACCTTGGGCTGAAGGTTCCTAACGAGGAAAAAAACAATCAGAGATGTTGTTTTCTTGTCTGGTGCAAAAAATAGCTGGTCATCATGTTTGTGTTTGTTCATCATGTTGTAACTAACTGAGCAGAGCTGATCAGTGCAGAACAAGAAGAAATCTTCCTCATGTTCACTCATATTAAGGGTGCAAAAAAATTATGCAGAATTACTAATGAAAGAACACCTTTAAAGCAGCTCTATTACCCAGAATAGTTTTTAAGCCATTCATCCTTTCTATATGAAGTTGGACTTTTGTTAAAAAATTGTGCTTAAATGGGGGATAAATCTGAGCAACAGAAGTAATCCCTCTTCATTATCTCTTTACCTCCAAAACAAGGTACAACCACACAAACTAAAACTGTTTCAAACAAAATAATTTTTGTTTAGAAATGTTGAAACATAAAAGCATTTCTTTCATATTTAAAATTGGTCAACAAAGACAGGAAATGCTTTTTTAGCAAAGGTCAAATCTTACCTCAACAGTTTACATTTGTAACTTATGTAGGGCTGAAGGAATTAATGAGATTAATCGTGATTGCTGAAAAAATGGTAATCTAATTTAGTGATCTATTAATTGTTAAACGCAGTATGGAGACACAGAAATGCTATTTGCTGAAAATACTATATCGTCAGAGCAATAGTTAAGCCCAAACTGTAAAGAAATATACATATACATTTTGTGTTTAAGATAAAAAAAAGTTTTTAAATGTCTGTAAATATGTTCTATTCTCAACTCCTCAAGTGGCAGTTTTATTTCCACTCACTTCAAATCCTGTAGAAAAAAAACTCTTATTACCGTCCAATTATTAATCAGTTTATCCCAAAATGAATCACCAGATTAGGCCTACACTGTACTGATGTTAAGTCAAGACGAATAAGCTGAGCATTTTACATTATTTAAAGCATTTGTTTTTAGCTGCAGATGCATTATTTGCTTCAAATGATCAAAAGTACATGAAAGGAAGGAATGCTATGTTTTAGGCAATAAAATGTTTGTTTCCTTATGTCTAATATAAAAAAGGCTTAAAAAAATAAAATAAAAAAATCTGCAGAATGTGGCAATTTCTTTATCTGGTTAATCCATTCCTAATTAGAATAATCGATAGAATAACTGATTTAAAAAATAATCGTTAGTTGCAGCCCTAAACCTTTGCTGAAGAATTTACTTTAAATATATGTCAGCGCTAATTTAAGTAAATACAGTGTGTAGTACTCACTGCATGGAAACAGTGGAAGGGAAGGTAGAGTTGAGCTTAGATCCCCTTCCGCTCTCCACCATCTCAATAGCATGCTTCATCTCCAGTTTGTGGTAGAAGGTAATGAGCTGTGATTCTCTGTAGCGATCGCCTCTGATCAGCATCTTCTTCACATATTTATTGTTAAAGCGGTTCAGCCTGAGAGGAGAATGGCAGTGACGAATAAAGCAACAACAAAAAGAAAACATTGAGGTGATTCTTGTAAAAGAGTTATCATTCTCCAGGATGAAAATACTAAAATCCTACCAAAATTTTAGATCCATAGTTTTTATGTTACCTCACATTCCCCTTTAGTGACGGACCTGCACAAACTTTTCCAAATTCTACATTTCCACATTCTGTATCACTTTTTTGGGTCATTTCTAAAATCCAATGGAAAAAGGTTTACTTTCAATGTCAAGCATAAATTGTGCCAAGATCATGTTTTTCCAGTAATGATCTGTATCTCATCACAATAGGGGAGGGCTGGAATGTAAACAGACCAGTAAACAGAGAGCTTTTTTCTTCACAGCGCTTTCTTCATCGCAACAAACCAAAGCAGCGGCCACCTTGTTGGCCCCTAATAACCCATCTATACAAATCCTCACAATAGGAGCAGACAGTGGAAAGCAAAAAGGGTCACATCACTCTCAGGTTTTTAAAACTACATAGTAACTATAATAGCAATAAAAATTTTAGGTACAGTCCAGTTAAAATACATACTTGTTTTTCCAGTGGTGATATCCAGAGTGTCCACAGACATCCTCAATCCCAGTTAGTAGGTGGTCAAGGTACTGAAAGCAGATGTGAAAAAAGAAAAAAAAAACAGATCAGGCTATCTCCCCATCTTTAATAGGGATGATTTGTCTGTGCTGCAAATGATTCTAAGCAAAGTCAAAGTATAATGTGGAAACATTTGTCTTTTGCCATTTCTTTCAGAGAATGTGTTGTAAGTAACTATTCACATTTTATTTAACTGCTTCTTGTAGTTCTTGGATCAGCACTGTTGCCTTAACTAAGCGGGCTTTAAAATAAAATCTAGGAGAAGAAGTGAACAGCAGCGGCCGCTGCCAGGTGATTGACTGAAGCAGCTTTATTAACAGGAGTGGAATTCCTGGTTACACAACCAGGGAAATGTAAGAACTGATTTGTTGTTTAGACTGCAGCCGACCCATATATTGGCCCTGTGCTCTGACTAAGCCTGAAGATGACAGTTTGACAGCTGGTGTTGCTATAGTAACAAGTCATTAAGTATACACTTGTGCTTTGGCTGAGGAAAATGATAAATATACACATTTGTCCATGCTGTGGGGATGAAGAATCATCTGCAAAAGTGTTGCCACTCCACAACCAAGAGATCAATGCACTTTTATAATTCTAGCATCAAACTGGCCTTGTTTAGAACAATTACTCTACTTTCTGAGCATTTCCTCAAAAGTGCGGTTAAAGAATCAGACTGGATATTATGTACAACGTACCACTGCAAAATACCTCATTCTTCCATGATAAACATGTTTGGAAAAAAAAGTATCATGCTCGAGAACATATGGACTAGTAGCTCACATCATTTACTGTAAAATAAAAATAAATAAAGACCAGTCAGAGGTCTAGATATCAGTCTGTTTAGATCATTTTCCACACTGTGCAATGTGCAACTCTTGCTTCCCTCTAATCTCTGCTGTTTTACATTGAAGGAGACATTAGAACCGTCTGTTCCTCTTACCTCGAGCAGCAGTGACTGCTCGAGGTAAGAGGAACAGAATGTGTGCGTGTGTGTGCTGTGGGTGTCCAGACCTGTGTAGTTATGTTGCAACCTCGAAAACATTCGGTACTGAAGACTTAAACAAAATGCTTAAACAAAGCGCCAAGCACAGAGACTCTAATGGAACAGAATGAGGCAAGAAAATCAATAACTGTTAAAAATTTCTGAAATGGTTTTGAATGAACAGACATGGAGTACCGCTACACAGCCAGTGGGTGGAGGCGAGGCTCAACATTTGATTGAGTAAATTACATCAAGCTTCCAGAAAGAGCTGATGAAAGTGTCAGTTTGTTCCATATATGGATGCATCTGAATGTGTACTTGAAAGTGGAAACAGAACATGCTTGACATTCAAATAAAAAATAAAAAAAAAAAACAACTGAGAAAAGCTGGGTCTTCATAGGCCATACCCGGGTATGGATCTCCTCATTGATGGCGCACTTCGTCTCCTGTTTCTTCTTCACTGCCAACAGCTCCACCAGGGGTTTTAATGGTCATACCCTTAAAGGGGGTGAGAAGAACAAAGCATTATTCACGTGAAATCCCTCCTAATCTTTTGCAAAGATGGAAATAAACTGTTATCATGAATTGCTTTTGAATTGTGGTAACTTTATCTCTCCAGTATTTTTATCATCTGTTTTTGCATTAAAGTAATGTGATATATAACACATTACTTTAATGCCTTTAATGCCACTTTGATGCCTTCCAATTTGTTGATCATGGTGCAGATAAATAAAGTAGAAGGGCACAGAGAAATTGGACGGTGAATATAATCTATTGATTTTACTTGGATTGTAAAATAAAAAATGGATCTTTTTCCAATCAGTGAGCAGCCTTTACTTAAAAGCAAAAAAAGAAAAAGACACACTATGATGTGGAAGACTGGAAACTCTAAGAACTCTCAGGAACTCTCAGAACGCAAACAACTCAGGGGAGGTTGTTTGCCGCTTCTTCTACCAATTAAAAGAGTGTTATTGATAGGTAAATATGTCAGTTGTAGTTAAATAATACCTTAAGAGTTGTTCAACACTGACTTACTTTTCTCACTCACAAACAGCATAACATCATCTCTGGTTCTAATAGAAACTTTCACTATTCATAAGAAGTAAGAAGAGCACATAAGAAGTGTCCTTATATTGGGCGACTTCCAGAGTACAAACAGAAGCCATGCCAATTCTAAATCTCATTAATATAGAGGAAAAGATGCATCTGTCTGTGTATCTTTGTTCCTGTCTGCAACTATAGGCTTGACTGTTTGCTTTAAGATTAAGCCAGGTGTCTGCCTTACTCCAGTGGCATGAAGTGGATGACAGCCCATTGCAGCTTTTTTATAATGACAGTCCACATCAAAACTTATATATAAAGTAACTTGTATTTTCCTCATTTTAAAAAGATTACAAAAATCAGAGGAATGACCAGTAAGACAGAAAAGTGATTAGGACTCTATGAGCAAGCAAAATGGTTTATCAAAAAACACTTAATAGATAAGCTGATCAACATGGGCAAAGATTTAAAATCTTACTGGTTTTAATCTGGGGGGAAAAAATAAAACTGGTGAACCCAAAAAATAAACTAAATAAAAAAAAAACATTTCAGCTAATTCAAATAACATCTCAAACTTTCCCATCCTTGTTCGTAAATGCCACAGTATAAAATGTCAGTAAATACACATCTAGCTATAAGCTCCAGGTAGTGAGGACATGAGGCCACTGGTGAAGGGGAAAAATTCAAAGTAGATGAATAAATGCAAATCCGCTGTGCCAAAAGTTATTTTGCAAATCAAAATAGTTGCTGATCACTGATGCAGGTGAGGTAAGAAAGTGATTATCTGGCAACACAAGAAATAATTAAAAGGGGGAAAGTTTGAACAGTTTCTTTAAAGTTAATGTGGCCTAACAGAAAAAATTGCTTCAGTATATTCACCTGAACAAAGACAGTGAAGAAAATAACAGTGATGATGGCAGTCAGGAAGATCTTCTTGTGTTCAGAGTGCAGAATGAAGCCCAGGGAAAAAGCAACGGCACCTCGCAGTCCACCATAGGCTATAATGAACTGATCTTTGGTGGTCAGCTTGACGATCCGGAAATTGTTAATTATGGCCGTAAGACCAAACACGCCTGAAAAAAAGATGAAAAAAGAAAAGGCGTTAAAATAATTGATCTTCATTTTACTGACTTTATACACCCAATGCACATCAAAAAGCCTCCTTTCCTGTTGGAAAAATCTGCAAGGAAAACCTCACTGTTGAAATTTCTTTTCAAGAGAAAAAACAACAACAAAAAAAGAGAGATTTGGAGCTGACCTATGACTCGTGCAACCAGACACAAGATGAGAGTCGCTGTGATGAAGATCCAGTCCCAATGATGTTCTCCGTCCACTGTGGCCACACCCAGAAAGATGAAGATCAAGGTCTCACTGACACTGCTCCACATTTTGAGGAAGTACTTAATAGTGGTGCGGGACTTGTGGGATATATTAGCGTCTACATAGGGTCGCATCACTGCTCCACATGCTATTAAGCTGGAGAAAGAAAAAAGTGAAATCTTGTGTCAACAAAAGTTAAAAAAAAAAAAAAATGGCTGGATGCATATATACTGCTGAATGTTTTCTGACTCAGGCATTCAAACGTTTTCTTTAATAGAGGAGGCTGCTGTCTTTGAAAGACGAGACAGTGCTGAAATTAAAAAGCTTGAATTTCACAAGACAGATTACTTTGAAATAGATGTACTCATCCTCATTTGGTAATCACTTCTGCTTCTGCCCACATTCACGCAATGACTGAACATCAAAAATCTCAAGGTCAAAAGTATTGGCTGCATAAATATGCCACAAGCTGCTGCAGCTGTTCAAGATTTACTTCCATTTCTTTCTACTGGGAATATTGGTTTGACTTTCAAAGTTTTGGAGAAATGAAAAAAAAAGGGAAGTAGATTTATTTCTCTTTTTAAAACCGTCCTAGAAAAAACAATATCATTGCAGTTAGCATAAGACTGCTCTGAACACAGAAAAAATTTAAAAAATAAACTCTTGTCCTTGAAGCTAGAAATAAATTATTCTTTTTGAGTAAGAGGGAAACATAGTATCTCAACAACGTCTGTCACCAGCTTAAAACAGGTAACAAATCACTGCGTACTGCAGGAGGTGATGAAATGCCACCTCGGAAAATATGGAGGTGTTCATGATCTATGCAGAAGTAGATAAACAGAAAAAAACTATTTAAATATTGGGTAAAATAAATAGCCTTATAAGAAGGAAAAGTATGACTGAAATACTACTGCAGTTGAGAGGCTGCCCATAGATCAACTGTGTTAAGAATTATTAGAAGACCTTGAAATATAATGACATATTATTACCTTTAAATGTTAAAATTTTTAAAAACTTTTTATTTATCTATGCTGAAATCATTAAATCAAATGTAACTGCAATGATATTTTTTAGTACATTTATGTCTTGGGTGGGTTCTAAATGTGATCAGCATTACATTGTTTTTAGATCCATTAAATGATGACTTAATTTGGATTTAACAAAAGTGTAAATAATTAGATAATTAATATTTATTTTAACTGTATTTTTGGGATTTGTTGTTTTTAAAATTCTATAGTTGTAGGTTTAAGTAAGCAATGTTTTCCATTAACATAATTACTCAGTAATACTTTCCATTTCCTGTGAACTTAACATCTTTTAATTCAAAACCCCGGTGGACCACCTCGGTGCCCTGATCAGCCAGCTTTGCTAGTATTCTGGGGAAATCTTGATAATGTGACCACAGATCTTATTTTCATTTAATTTCTTTTGAACCTAACAATATAGATTTCTGCTCTGCAGGTAGCTCAACAAGGTACACACATAAAAAAATAAGTAATAGAAATTAAATTTAACCTATCTGGGTAAAAACCAATAACTCTTCACTGAAGAGATCAAGTAATAGTTTCTCTTTAAAACTCTCTTAAGAGAAATGTATAAACATCAGGTTGAAATACTGAAAACTAAGACTGAAGGTTCAAGTAAAGGCAAACAGAAATTTATATTTAAATAAATTAAAAAAAGTTTCTGACATGCACACACACAGGAAACATGGGAGAGGTTCAAAGCAGTACCAATGTAGGCGCGTTTTACGAAGTTGCACTAAAAAAACAGAGAGGAAAAGATCGTATTTTAGCATGTCCCTCATCTACAACTTACGACATAATGCCCGAAAGGTGGAACACCTCTGCCGACAGGTAGGCCATGTAGCTCAAGAGGAACACAAAAAGAGGCTCGATGACCCTTGAGTGGAAGGTGAAACGAGATATGAAGGCAGTCAGGATCCCATAGAAGGCTCCAACCAGGACGCCACCCAACGCAACAACAAGGAATGAGACGAGTCCCAGGATGGCGTCCACTGCCGACATTGAACCAGAGTCCAAAAATTCCTCAAATAGATGGTAGAGTACCTAGAAGGGCAAATGACAATGGTGTTGGGAGTGAATTGAGTAAAAGTAGAAAAAAAATAGGTGAGAAAAAAAAATATGAAAAGATAATCCAAAGAAAAAGCATGAAAAACCACAACAAACACACATAAATTATATTAGTTGTATTATCGAAGTGCATAAAATTGTACAAAAAATTGCATATATTGTACTCAAAAATTCACAAAAAGCGTACTACAACATAGAGCAACATCAGCCACATTATAAGTCTCATGTTGTCATAGTTTGTATTGAGCTCATAAAAGCTTCAATGTGTTCTATAACAGACAGGATATTCTAATCTTTCTCTACACAGGACTGTGCTGCCAAATCATGGAAATAAATTTGTTACCTGGAGACAATAGTGCTGATGGAATGAAAGTAATGACCAGAAGGGATAAAACTGGATGGCATTGAATACAAGTCACAGTCAAGGTATTAGCTATTATTCAAGTATATTGCATTATTGCTGATATGAATTGATTTTGCTCCACAGTGTTTTTAGTTGTCAAAAGTTAGCCAAACCATTGTTAGTGAATAAACTATTATCCCCATTGTCAAGATTAATTGTGCAGGGTTTTCTGCTTTCTACATTAAATGAAAATGTTTATGTTGTGTATGTTCATCTGTTGATGTGTGTGTATCTAACCAATCTCTTTATTCTAACATTGACCACTTACCACTGTTACAGCATCATTCAGCAGTGATTCGCCGAACACCAAGATGTGCAACAGCTCATTTATGTGAATCTCTTCAAAGACAGCGAGCACAGCAACAGGATCCACAGCAGAGATGATGGAGCCGAACAGCAGACAAGGCAGAATCCCAATGTCGCTGAGATCAATTTTGCTGTGCGTGTCTTGTGCGAGCTGACAAACAACATAGATGAGACCTCCGACAAAAAAGGGCGTTCCATAAAGTTCCTACAACAGCAAACATCAGGATTGTGCCAATGTTTTCCACAAATGGTCGGATAGGCAAGAAGTACCCAGCATCCAGGATGATGGGGGGGGGGCAGGAGAAAGAAGAAAAAAAATTTTTGTTGCTTAGGACTGGTGGGATCTCTTTTCCAGTAAGCTTGAGGATTCCTCCGAGTAGCATGCCAACAATTATTAGCAGGCAGCTCTCTGGCACGACATTTGACAGACGAGGAATCAGATGGAAACCTAACATAGAAAAGAAAAGAGTAAATAATTATTTGAAATCTGTTTGTGGTCATTCCTGACATATTTGTGGAGTCAGGAGAAAATAGGGGAAGCTATAAAGGCCACAGCAAACAAACATTGACATAAAAATTCAAATGCTTGCAATGTTTGTAAGAACTGAATAAGAACTGGTCATTTCACATAACCTAAATTAGCATCTATTAATAGTTGCCAAAACCCTTTTTTTTTATTTTTTTTTTTTAAATGACCTTGAAGCCTTTCATTTATTTCTGTTACTTTAAGTAGCACTCATTAGAAAAAAATCAGAGAAATAATTTTTAAAAATCCTAAAACCTTTTTGAATTATGACATGGCACACCTTTGCAAGTTCTGCTAATTAAAATCTTTTTTTGCCTCAAGCAGAGAGGGCTTGCTTCACAGCACAAGCATGTTTGAAGTCTCCAGGAAGTTCAAGCCACCACAAGCAGAAAGTCTGATTTAAGAAATGATAAAAAGTTTTTCCCGTTGAAAGTTTATCCTTTACATTTAAACAATGATGATCCAGGCAGAATTGGTTTCACATAAAGCCCAACACACCAAAAGTGTATGTTAGTCTGTCTGACCAGCAACATACAAAAAGGTGATAAGTGAAGTCCAACGAGTCGGTCGGCTATATTTACTATACACTGCTGCCACACAGGTATGTGTCAAGCCGTAACTGTAACAAATTTCTCCACGGAAAGATGACAATGAAACAAAATAGAAACAAAAGTATGTGCAAAGCAAAACATTAGAATAAGCTCCAAAGTCACAACTCTTTCAACTTCAGTAATGTGGAAAGAAATGGTACTCAGTTTCTTAATTTAAAAAAGCTTTTCTAACATTTTGAATATTAGAAAATAAACCCCAATTACTACTAATTATAATAAACAGCATCTCAATTTAAACTTTCTTTGACTGCAATTAAATTTGGGTTCTTTCACTTAATGTAAAACCAAGCGGATCACTTAGTTTATCAAGATGTAACTGAGATAGAGCAGATCAAAAAAAAATAAGGATACATTTACATAAGCATCAATTTCATAGGAGTACAAACAGAATGCTGCATAAATGAGCATTTGATGTCACATGTATAAATATGACATCAAATGAAACAACAATATATGGAATGAAATATTGCAATCACAGAGGAATACTTGAACAAAATTTTTAGCAAGATATTTTCCAGTATTATGCAAAAACAGCTCTACTTTCCAAAAATATATTTGTCCTCTTGAAAATACTTTAATTGATCTTTATGTCCATATCGGATCTAGATGTGTGACCAATATCTTAAAGCTTAAGGAGAGTAAACATGATATTGTGATGATGTCAAAGTATATTTAAAGTTAGAAAAAATGTGAGCTATCAATAAAAGATATGTCCTTTATATCTACTATGTTATTACAGTATGTTTTCCTAATATCTTGCAGCCGTAATTGATTTTAAAACATATCACTTGACTGTGTTGGAAGCTTGGAGCTGAGATGACTGTTGCTTTATTATAGAAGTTTATAATCTGGTATAGTTACAGAATTTTAAATCAATACATATCCAAATTGAAATTTTTATACTTTTTTTTTTATTAGAATGTAGTTTAACTGTGTGTCTTTACTCTGACTGGGTCACCAAATATTTATGATTAGGACACCTTTAATTGGGAACTTCATAACCTTCTTTTTGGCTAGTACTAACTGAAAAATGTTGATTTAAATTCTAAGGTTTGAAACCAAGTAACCACATAGTAAAATGACCACTTACCTAATTTTACCATAGAGGCCAGACCCACCCACAGTAAAATTCCAAACAGGTCACTGATTTCCTCGTGTTGGATGCCGAGGACGGGGAAAGCCTTCTTTGTTTGGTTTTCGGAGGAGGCTGCCATCATGGTGCCATCCAGCAGCACCAGCAGAAGCAGTCCTCGCTCCGGTATAGTCTGACCGAAGCCACTCCGGCTTCGAGTTGCCATTCTCAAAAATGTTTATAGAAAAACACAAAACAAGAAACTACCCTGTAAAAGGAAAGAGAAGTCAAAAGAGAGGTCAAAATCAATTAGCACAGTGACCTCCCTTACTGGTGGAGCGCTCAACAGACTGTGCGCCACAAACAATCACCACAATCAGCTTAACAACACATTTCTCTAACAATTGATCGTATAGTGGTTTTTAATTATTAATACTTCTTTAGAATTAATTTAATACAATCCGGTCTTCTTATAAATAAACAAATAAATAAACATAGACAGCAGTCAAATTTAACTAATAAACTATTTAACAGTAACTTCTAACTGAAACAAGGAACAAACAAACTGACAGGCTAGCAAATACAGCAAACCAACAACATAATAGACCAACTGACAACTCAACTGAAGAAAAAACTGACAAACATAACGACAACGCAAATCACTGAAAAATAATGTAACATAATTAGCTGTAATGAATGGTCAAAATCAATTAGCACAGTGACCTCCCTTACTGGTGGAGCGCTCAACAGACTGTGCGCCACAAACAATCACCACAATCAGCTTAACAACACATTTCTCTAACAATTGATCGTATAGTGGTTTTTAATTATTAATACTTCTTTAGAATTAATTTAATACAATCCGGTCTTCTTATAAATAAACAAATAAATAAACATAGACAGCAGTCAAATTTAACTAATAAACTATTTAACTAACTGAAACAAAACAAAACAGACACAAACATAACGACAACGCAAATCACTGAAAAATAATGTAACATAATTAGCTGTAATGAATGGTCAAAATCAATTAGCACAGTGACCTCCCTTCACCAAGTCTGCATACTGCAATAAAACTCCACATCAGTGTTTGAGCACACTCACTATGACTGTTCAGAAGAACTAAATTTGGTGACTTACCACAGTTGAGCGCTCAACAGACTATGTGGAATTTACAGTTGATCCTCCTATTTATAGGCTACCAGTGACGCCTACGACGCACTTGCCTCTCGCGCGGTGAGATACGGCGGCTAACTGCGGAGCTCCAGCTAGCGAACGTTTTTGGTGAATTAAAAAAAATACTTTTGGTGAAATAACTGGAGTCGGCACTACTTGTCAGAAAACGGAAACGTTAAATGTTGTATCGTTTCTCCTTCAGCACGGAGTCGCGGTTTAAGCAGAAATGAAATATAACAAGACAGGCGGAGGAAAATATAGTCCGCTCTCTGGAGTCCGCCTTTCTCTGAATATCTACTGAGCGGGAGGAAACGCCAGTTATCCTTTAGTTATCTTGCTTTGCTAGCAAAGTCACTAGCTAGCAGCTAGCTCATAGCACAACAACAACAGCGTGATGTCTGTATGATAAAAAATACTGGATCGATAGATAAGAACAGCTTTTTCCTCACCTGGCGTTTCCTCCCGCTCAGTAGATATTCAGAGAAAGGCGGACTCAGAGAAGCGGACTATATTTTCCTCCGCCTGTCTTGTTATATTTCATTTCTGCTAAACTGCGACTCCGTGCTGAAGAAAGCGATACAACAGTAGCGTTTCCGTTACTGACAAGTATCAAGCCGACTCCAGTTATTTCACCAAAAATATTTCTTTAATTCACCAAAAAGCGTTTCGCTAGCTGAGCTCGCAGTTAGCCGCCGTATCTCACCGCGCAGAGGCAAGTGCGTCGTACGTCACGGGCAAGGTCAAGGTGACAATGTGACCGGAAGGCTTATTGTGTTGTTTTTCTTGCAAAGTAATAATAATACACTACAATAATAATAATAACAGTAATAATTGTAGTACATGTGTAAGAAAAGACCAAAAGGGCACTTGGGGTCCTGGAGCAAAAGGGGCAGGTGCTCAAGCCCCCCATAGCACCCCCTCTGCACGCGCCTGGGATGCAGGTCAAACCATTTTGAAGATAGTTTTTTTGAAGATAGCTGTAATTTTCAAGTTAGGGTTTCACAGCATTTCAGATTATGCATAATTAATCCACATAGCCCCACTTAACAAAAAACCTGAAGTTATCAATTTAAGAACAGTAAATTATTCTTCTCTGTAATGTTACACATTTTAAAAGCTGCTGCTTTATAAATAAAACACGACACATTTGACTCATCACAAATATTCCAACAAGAGACACAGGTTTGTTATAAAGTTAAACTTTAATGTATAATATATGACATACTTTACATGGCCATTGTTAGTTTTAGTGGTCATTAGAATGAATAGATGAGAGATGCTCACGAGAAAGTGCACACATTAAATAGTCGGACTCTGATTTACACATCAAATATTGAATTTCCAATAATATTGTTTCTTTATGTACAACATATTTCTATTCATGTAGATTTGTCATAAAAAATATCTATTCAATACAACATTTCAATTAAACAGCAGGTAATAAAAATGTAAGGCATGAAGAGAAAGAAAATGTGACTAAAATGTAAATGTAACCCACGCTGACATCAAGTTATAACATAATTGTTAAGATTTTACATCCCAGCTTCTTTAAAGTCAGCACATCCTGTAATAAGGCCCATCATAAAGTACATTCCTTTCCCACTAATGTGTCGTCTGATACACAATATTTACTGTAAATGAAAGTCTCTTATTGCTGTCCCCAACAGCAGTGTTTCTGGATCAAGGGATAGTAAAGTGCTCTGGATTGTGTAAAATAGTGCGGAATCAGATCTGTAAAAAATGTAGAAAGTCAAGTAAACATGGAAGAAATATAATCCCTGGATGGTGAAGTAATAACAGTACAAAAATTGTTATGATGATGACATACAAGAGTGGATTACACAGTGAATTTTGTCTGTTATAACTGCAGTAATAATCTGTAATGTGAATCAAGAAGTTGTTGATTGAATGCATTTGGCTCATGGTGATGAAATGCTTTCAAGCAGAAAAGCTATGAAAAAGGTTTTCAATACCAAGTTTACTCTCTTTGAAAATGGCATTACTGCAGAGTAATGCAGGTTCCATTACTCTGTATCTTTAAAACCTGGAGGAAAAAGGTAAAGTAAGTGATACAGAGCTTTGAAAAAGTTTAGGCTTTCGATATTATTTGTGATTAATCACAATTTTTTAGGATCTAAGCTGGACAGGGTTGCAAAAGCATTTTAAAGCCTTTATGACTCCTATAAATCCCAGAGTGAGACACGATCAACAAATGGAGAGACTGACTTCCCCGAAGTACTACCAGAACGCATTTACCCATCAGTCAGAGCTGATGATTCAACAATAAGAAACACGCTGGGAAAAAAGAGCATCTAATATCAAACCATGGATGAAAAAACAAACTAACAAATCTGTCTCATAATTACTAAGAACAAGTCTTTGTGATCGCTAAGATTTTTGTAAGAACATTTTGGGGACAAGTAGGACAAAAGTGAATTTTTTGGACGATGCAGATCACATTACAGCTGGCATTAAATTAACAGCATTTCACAAGAAGAACATCGTCAAACATGGTGGTGATGATCTGGGCTGCTTTGCTGGTTGTCTGGCCATGAGCTTCAGAGCTCAAGCGCTGGTGGAACAATGATCTAAAGCAAACTAGGACGTCTGCTGAACAATGACTCGATTTTTCTTTTCTGGAAGTGGTTTAGTCCATATTCAGACTTAAATCTGATTGAGAAGTTGTGGCGTGATCTTAAACAGTTGAAAGCTCCCTGGTTAAAAAACTTTTTCAATGTGGAGGCAATGGATTGGGCTAAAAATTCCTACACAGTGATGCAAAAAAAAATTGCCAGGTTTTTTTCTCCCTATTTGGTTTAGATAGATGTTCCCATTCAATAATTTAACTACTATTTCAAAAACTCAATTTTTGTATCAAGTTAGCTTTGAGTGATATAAAATTTGCCTGATGATCTTAAATATTTTTCTGACAAAAAAAAGCCTGAACAAATTCATTTTCCACAGCATGGGATATAAAAAAAGTATAATAATGAGTGAACAAATCTAAAAAAAAAAAAGGTCACATGCAGAAAGTGACCTTGTCTTAAAGACAGTTATTGCTTAGACTGTGGGTCTGATTGTACTCACTTTACCCAAGAAAGCAGTTTATCTTTAGGAAAATTGTGATGCAGCAAAAAAAAAAACTCAAACAGTGAGCTGAGTTAATCTTTTTTTTTCAACACTCTCTTTTTAAAACAAAGGTTAAAGTTCACAATTCAAATAAACATAGAATGACAAATCACAGTAAAGGTGAAGCTTCTTGTACAAGAAATCAATGCATTGAACACATATTTATAAAAGCAGAAAAAGAAATTTCTCCAACATCTTCTCTAAGAGAAGATCTTAAGTGGGGATGGGCTCATCCTCATCTTCATCCTCATCCTCATCGTCAGTTATATTTTTAACTTCGTGAATGTTTCTTTCCATTCTTCTATTCTTCTTTCCTGCTAGGACATAAAATCAGATTCTTCATCAAGCCTATCTACCTAGGGGGAAGCAGAAAATGCTCTAAAATTTTCAGGTGGATGGCATCATTGACTTTAGAAAATACAATGGAATGGAATTATCCTTGCTCATGAATGAATTTGTACTGCACTTTTTCCCCTCTACTATGTCCATTCTATTAATGCTTGGATACAGCATTCAGATCAGCAAGCTCCTTTGACAGTGACCTTAAACTTTATTTTATTTTCACTTGCTGAAATAATTTACTCTTCTGATATTTCAATTTATTGAGATGGACTTGCATTGCTGATATTTAATTGACGTCTGGCTTCTATTACAGGGAAATGTTTGTCTAGGGTTTTTAAGTGAAATCAGATAGTAAGAGGTTAAATCCATTACAGTTATGTGTTTAGTTGATGCATATATTTACCTGAAGCTATTCTGGCTCTGCTCATAGTTGGGGAGCCTTGAGGACGAGGGACAAACAGATGTTTCAACTGGAAAGACAGAAAATGACTCCATTTTGCAAGAATATTTAAGTCATAAACAGCTGCATTAGTATTGCACAAAGCTTACATTGAACAGCAATGACAAAATAACATTCTGGCTCACTCAATTTTCAGGGAAATGAATCCCAGTTCACAGTGTTCACTGCCTCACCATTGAGTCAAAAAGTATCTTTATTGAATAGAATTGAATTTGATGTTTGCTTTATGGGAGCCTGCAGACAGTACTCAGTGACTTCTAGCACATTTAATTGATCCTAAAAAGGAGTCAATTTCCTTTTGCAATTACAAGCTGACGAAATGGGAGAAAATGTATGACTGCTCATCTGAGAGAATAAATTAACGCCTCTTTGAGTCAGAAAAAAATCAATTTGGTAAACTCAGAATTGATTCTAATTAAATCATAAATCATGCTTTTGGCTGCATCAGTTTAACTCTTCATGGCTGCTCTCAGATTGACTCTGTATATATACAGTAATGCTTAATTTTCTTTAAGCTCAGTGACAGATAGCATTAGATGATTTTTGAGATCAAGTTTTACATACCTTCCAGTCTATTTCCATCATCATCTGTTTTAACATTAGGTCATCATCAGGATCAACCGCCAGAGTATGCCTGTTGTAGGATGGCAACTGAGAAACAAAAGCATAAAAGGTTCTGCATGACTGACACAGGAACACTGCAAATATATATATATATATATATATATCACTATGAAGTGAATGGTACATTTGAAACTAGTTCTATTGTCGTATTTTTCTGGAAACAAGTAATCATGACAGTTACCCTCTGTCGTGTCTTCTCAAGGCTGGTCCTGATGATTTGTCTGATCTTTTCCACTCGATCTTTGATCGAGAGGAAGTCTACTCCATCTGCTCCTTCTGCTCCTCCTTCTGCTCCTTGAGCAGAAGGAGGAGAAAGCTAATCAACTCTCCTCCATCTGCTCCTTCTGCTCCTCCTTCTGCTCCTTGAGCAGAAGGAGGAAAGACTAATCAACTCTCCTCCATCTGCTCCTTCTGCTCCTTCTGCTCCTCCTTCTGCTCCTCCTTCTGCTCTTTGAGCAGAAGGAGAGACTGAACTATGGGCTGAAGGTTCCTAACGAGGAAAAAAACAATCAGAGATGTTGTTTTCTTGTCTGGTGCAAAAATAGCTGGTCATCATGTTTGTGTTTGTTCATCATGTTGTAACTAACTGAGCAGAGCTGATCAGTGCAGAACAAGAAGAAATCTTCCTCATGTTCACTCATATTAAGGGTGCAAAAAATTTATGCAGAATTACTAATGAAAGAACACCTTTAAAGCAGCTCTATTACCCAGAATAGTTTTTAAGCCATTCATCCTTTCTATATGAAGTTGGACTTTTGTTAAAAAATTGTGCTTAAATGGGGGATAAATCTGAGCAACAGAAGTAATCCCTCTTCATTATCTCTTTACCTCCAAAACAAGGTACAACCACACAAACTAAAACTGTTTCAAACAAAATAATTTTTGTTTAGAAATGTTGAAACATAAAAGCATTTCTTTCATATTTAAAATTGGTCAACAAAGACAGGAAATGCTTTTTAGCAAAGAGTCAAATCTTACCTCAACAGTTTACATTTGTAACTTATGTAGGGCTGAAGGAATTAATGAGATTAATCGTGATTGCTGAAAAAATGGTAATCTAATTTAGTGATCTATTAATTGTTAAACGCAGTATGGAGACACAGAAATGCTATTTGCTGAAAATACTATATCGTCAGAGCAATAGTTAAGCCCAAACTGTAAAGAAATATACATATACATTTTGTGTTTAAGATAAAAAAAAGTTTTTAAATGTCTGTAAATATGTTCTATTCTCAACTCCTCAAGTGGCAGTTTTATTTCCACTCACTTCAAATCCTGTAGAAAAAAAACTCTTATTACCGTCCAATTATTAATCAGTTTATCCCAAAATGAATCACCAGATTAGGCCTACACTGTACTGATGTTAAGTCAAGACGAATAAGCTGAGCATTTTACATTATTTAAAGCATTTGTTTTTAGCTGCAGATGCATTATTTGCTTCAAATGATCAAAAGTACATGAAAGGAAGGAATGCTATGTTTTAGGCAATAAAATGTTTGTTTCCTTATGTCTAATATAAAAAGGCTTAAAAAAATAAAATAAAAAAATCTGCAGAATGTGGCAATTTCTTTATCTGGTTAATCCATTCCTAATTAGAATAATCGATAGAATAACTGATTTAAAAAATAATCGTTAGTTGCAGCCCTAAACCTTTGCTGAAGAATTTACTTTAAATATATGTCAGCGCTAATTTAAGTAAATACAGTGTGTAGTACTCACTGCATGGAAACAGTGGAAGGGAAGGTAGAGTTGAGCTTAGATCCCCTTCCGCTCTCCACCATCTCAATAGCATGCTTCATCTCCAGTTTGTGGTAGAAGGTAATGAGCTGTGATTCTCTGTAGCGATCGCCTCTGATCAGCATCTTCTTCACATATTTATTGTTAAAGCGGTTCAGCCTGAGAGGAGAATGGCAGTGACGAATAAGCAACAAAAAAAAAAAACATTGAGGTGATTCTTGTAAAAGAGTTATCATTCTCCAGGATGAAAATACTAAAATCCTACCAAAATTTTAGATCCATAGTTTTTATGTTACCTCACATTCCCCTTTAGTGACGGACCTGCACAAACTTTTCCAAATTCTACATTTCCACATTCTGTATCACTTTTTGGGTCATTTCTAAAATCCAATGGAAAAGGTTTACTTTCAATGTCAAGCATAAATTGTGCCAAGATCATGTTTTTCCAGTAATGATCTGTATCTCATCACAATAGGGGAGGGCTGGAATGTAAACAGACCAGTAAACAGAGAGCTTTTTTCTTCACAGCGCTTTCTTCATCGCAACAAACCAAAGCAGCGGCCACCTTGTTGGCCCTAATAACCCATCTATACAAATCCTCACAATAGGAGCAGACAGTGGAAAGCAAAAAGGGTCACATCACTCTCAGGTTTTTAAAAACTACATAGTAACTATAATAGCAATAAAAATTTTAGGTACAGTCCAGTTAAAATACATACTTGTTTTTCCAGTGGTGATATCCAGAGTGTCCACAGACATCCTCAATCCCAGTTAGTAGGTGGTCAAGGTACTGAAAGCAGATGTGAAAAAAGAAAAAAAAAACAGATCAGGCTATCTCCCCATCTTTAATAGGGATGATTTGTCTGTGCTGCAAATGATTCTAAGCAAAGTCAAAGTATAATGTGGAAACATTTGTCTTTTGCCATTTCTTTCAGAGAATGTGTTGTAAGTAACTATTCACATTTTATTTAACTGCTTCTTGTAGTTCTTGGATCAGCACTGTTGCCTTAACTAAGCGGGCTTTAAAAATAAAATCTAGGAGAAGAAGTGAACAGCAGCGGCCGCTGCCAGGTGATTGACTGAAGCAGCTTTATTAACAGGAGTGGAATTCCTGGTTACACAACCAGGGAAATGTAAGAACTGATTTGTTGTTTAGACTGCAGCCGACCCATATATTGGCCCTGTGCTCTGACTAAGCCTGAAGATGACAGTTTGACAGCTGGTGTTGCTATAGTAACAAGTCATTAAGTATACACTTGTGCTTTGGCTGAGGAAAATGATAAATATACACATTTGTCCATGCTGTGGGGATGAAGAATCATCTGCAAAAGTGTTGCCACTCCACAACCAAGAGATCAATGCACTTTTATAATTCTAGCATCAAACTGGCCTTGTTTAGAACAATTACTCTACTTTCTGAGCATTTCCTCAAAAGTGCGGTTAAAGAATCAGACTGGATATTATGTACAACGTACCACTGCAAAATACCTCATTCTTCCATGATAAACATGTTTGGAAAAAAAAAGTATCATGCTCGAGAACATATGGACTAGTAGCTCACATCATTTACTGTAAAATAAAAATAAATAAAGACCAGTCAGAGGTCTAGATATCAGTCTGTTTAGATCATTTTCCACACTGTGCAATGTGCAACTCTTGCTTCCCTCTAATCTCTGCTGTTTTACATTGAAGGAGACATTAGAACCGTCTGTTCCTCTTACCTCGAGCAGCAGTGACTGCTCGAGGTAAGAGGAACAGAATGTGTGCGTGTGTGTGCTGTGGGTGTCCAGACCTGTGTAGTTATGTTGCAACCTCGAAAACATTCGGTACTGAAGACTTAAACAAAATGCTTAAACAAAGCGCCAAGCACAGAGACTCTAATGGAACAGAATGAGGCAAGAAAATCAATAACTGTTAAAAATTTCTGAAATGGTTTTGAATGAACAGACATGGAGTACCGCTACACAGCCAGTGGGTGGAGGCGAGGCTCAACATTTGATTGAGTAAATTACATCAAGCTTCCAGAAAGAGCTGATGAAAGTGTCAGTTTGTTCCATATATGGATGCATCTGAATGTGTACTTGAAAGTGGAAACAGAACATGCTTGACATTCAAATAAAAAAGATAAAAAAAAACAACTGAGAAAAGCTGGGTCTTCATAGGCCATACCCGGGTATGGATCTCCTCATTGATGGCGCACTTCGTCTCCTGTTTCTTCTTCACTGCCAACAGCTCCACCAGGGGTTTTAATGGTCATACCCTTAAAGGGGGGTGAGAAGAACAAAGCATTATTCACGTGAAATCCCTCCTAATCTTTTGCAAAGATGGAAATAAACTGTTATCATGAATTGCTTTTGAATTGTGGTAACTTTATCTCTCCAGTATTTTTATCATCTGTTTTTGCATTAAAGTAATGTGATATATAACACATTACTTTAATGCCTTTAATGCCACTTTGATGCCTTCCAATTTGTTGATCATGGTGCAGATAAATAAAGTAGAAGGGCACAGAGAAATTGGACGGTGAATATAATCTATTGATTTTACTTGGATTGTAAAATAAAAAATGGATCTTTTTCCAATCAGTGAGCAGCCTTTACTTAAAAGCAAAAAAAGAAAAAAGACACACTATGATGTGGAAGACTGGAAACTCTAAGAACTCTCAGGAACTCTCAGAACGCAAACAACTCAGGGGAGGTTGTTTGCCGCTTCTTCTACCAATTAAAAGAGTGTTATTGATAGGTAAATATGTCAGTTGTAGTTAAATAATACCTTAAGAGTTGTTCAACACTGACTTACTTTTCTCACTCACAAACAGCATAACATCATCTCTGGTTCTAATAGAAACTTTCACTATTCATAAGAAGTAAGAAGAGCACATAAGAAGTGTCCTTATATTGGGCGACTTCAGAGTACAAACAGAAGCCATGCCAATTCTAAATCTCATTAATATAGAGGAAAAGATGCATCTGTCTGTGTATCTTTGTTCCTGTCTGCAACTATAGGCTTGACTGTTTGCTTTAAGATTAAGCCAGGTGTCTGCCTTACTCCAGTGGCATGAAGTGGATGACAGCCCATTGCAGCTTTTTTATAATGACAGTCCACATCAAAACTTATATATAAAGTAACTTGTATTTTCCTCATTTTAAAAAAGATTACAAAAAATCAGAGGAATGACCAGTAAGACAGAAAAGTGATTAGGACTCTATGAGCAAGCAAAATGGTTTATCAAAAAAACACTTAATAGATAAGCTGATCAACATGGGCAAAGATTTAAAATCTTACTGGTTTTAATCTGGGGGGAAAAAATAAAACTGGTGAACCCAAAAAATAAACTAAATAAAAAAAAAACATTTCAGCTAATTCAAATAACATCTCAAACTTTCCCATCCTTGTTCGTAAATGCCACAGTATAAAATGTCAGTAAATACACATCTAGCTATAAGCTCCAGGTAGTGAGGACATGAGGCCACTGGTGAAGGGGAAAAAATTCAAAGTAGATGAATAAATGCAAATCCGCTGTGCCACAAGTTATTTTGCAAATCAAAATAGTTGCTGATCACTGATGCAGGTGAGGTAAGAAAGTGATTATCTGGCAACACAAGAAATAATTAAAAAGGGGGAAAGTTTGAACAGTTTCTTTAAAGTTAATGTGGCCTAACAGAAAAAATTGCTTCAGTATATTCACCTGAACAAAGACAGTGAAGAAAATAACAGTGATGATGGCAGTCAGGAAGATCTTCTTGTGTTCAGAGTGCAGAATGAAGCCCAGGGAAAAAAGCAACGGCACCTCGCAGTCCACCATAGGCTATAATGAACTGATCTTTGGTGGTCAGCTTGACGATCCGGAAATTGTTAATTATGGCCGTAAGACCAACCACGCCTGAAAAAAAAGATGAAAAAAAAAGAAAAGGCGTTAAAATAATTGATCTTCATTTTACTGACTTTATACACCCAATGCACATCAAAAAGCCTCCTTTCCTGTTGGAAAAATCTGCAAGGAAAACCTCACTGTTGAAATTTCTTTTCAAGAAAAAACAACAACAAAAAAAGAGAGATTTGGAGCTGACCTATGACTCGTGCAACCAGACACAAGATGAGAGTCGCTGTGATGAAGATCCAGTCCCAATGATGTTCTCCGTCCACTGTGGCCACACCCAGAAAGATGAAGATCAAGGTCTCACTGACACTGCTCCACATTTTGAGGAAGTACTTAATAGTGGTGCGGGACTTGTGGGATATATTAGCGTCTACATAGGGTCGCATCACTGCTCCACATGCTATTAAGCTGGAGAAAGAAAAAAGTGAAATCTTGTGTCAACAAAAGTTAAAAAAAAAAAAAAATGGCTGGATGCATATATACTGCTGAATGTTTTCTGACTCAGGCATTCAAACGTTTTCTTTAATAGAGGAGGCTGCTGTCTTTGAAAGACGAGACAGTGCTGAAATTAAAAAGCTTGAATTTCACAAGACAGATTACTTTGAAATAGATGTACTCATCCTCATTTGGTAATCACTTCTGCTTCTGCCCACATTCACGCAATGACTGAACATCAAAAATCTCAAGGTCAAAAGTATTGGCTGCATAAATATGCCACAAGCTGCTGCAGCTGTTCAAGATTTACTTCCATTTCTTTCTACTGGGAATATTGGTTTGACTTTCAAAGTTTTGGAGAAATGAAAAAAAGGAAGTAGATTTATTTCTCTTTTTAAAACCGTCCTAGAAAAACAATATCATTGCAGTTAGCATAAGACTGCTCTGAACAGAAAAAATTTAAAAAATAAACTCTTGTCCTTGAAGCTAGAAATAAATTATTCTTTTTGAGTAAGAGGGAAACATAGTATCTCAACAACGTCTGTCACCAGCTTAAAACAGGTAACAAATCACTGCGTACTGCAGGAGGTGATGAAATGCCACCTCGGAAAATATGGAGGTGTTCATGATCTATGCAGAAGTAGATAAACAGAAAAAAAACTATTTAAATATTGGGTAAAATAAATAGCCTTATAAGAAGGAAAAAGTATGACTGAAATACTACTGCAGTTGAGAGGCTGCCCATAGATCAACTGTGTTAAGAATTATTAGAAGACCTTGAAATATAATGACATATTATTACCTTTAAATGTTAAAATTTTTAAAAACTTTTTTATTTATCTATGCTGAAATCATTAAATCAAATGTAACTGCAATGATATTTTTTAGTACATTTATGTCTTGGGTGGGTTCTAAATGTGATCAGCATTACATTGTTTTTAGATCCATTAAATGATGACTTAATTTGGATTTAACAAAAGTGTAAATAATTAGATAATTAATATTTATTTTAACTGTATTTTTGGGATTTGTTGTTTTTAAAATTCTATAGTTGTAGGTTTAAGTAAGCAATGTTTTCCATTAACATAATTACTCAGTAATACTTTCCATTTCCTGTGAACTTAACATCTTTTAATTCAAAACCCCGGTGGACCACCTCGGTGCCCTGATCAGCCAGCTTTGCTAGTATTCTGGGGAAATCTTGATAATGTGACCACAGATCTTATTTTCATTTAATTTCTTTTGAACCTAACAATATAGATTTCTGCTCGCAGGTAGCTCAACAAGGTACACACATAAAAAAATAAGTAATAGAAATTAAATTTAACCTATCTGGGTAAAAACCAATAACTCTTCACTGAAGAGATCAAGTAATAGTTTCTCTTTAAAACTCTCTTAAGAGAAATGTATAAACATCAGGTTGAAATACTGAAAACTAAGACTGAAGGTTCAAGTAAAGGCAAACAGAAATTTATATTTAAATAAATTAAAAAAAGTTTCTGACATGCACACACACAGGAAACATGGGAGAGGTTCAAAGCAGTACCAATGTAGGCGCGTTTTACGAAGTTGCACTAAAAAAACAGAGAGGAAAAGATCGTATTTTTAGCATGTCCCTCATCTACAACTTACGACATAATGCCCGAAAGGTGGAACACCTCTGCCGACAGGTAGGCCATGTAGCTCAAGAGGAACACAAAAAGAGGCTCGATGACCCTTGAGTGGAAGGTGAAACGAGATATGAAGGCAGTCAGGATCCCATAGAAGGCTCCAACCAGGACGCCACCCAACGCAACAACAAGGAATGAGACGAGTCCCAGGATGGCGTCCACTGCCGACATTGAACCAGAGTCCAAAAATTCCTCAAATAGATGGTAGAGTACCTAGAAGGGCAAATGACAATGGTGTTGGGAGTGAATTGAGTAAAAGTAGAAAAAAAATAGGTGAGAAAAAAAAATATGAAAAGGATAATCCAAAGAAAAAAGCATGAAAAACCACAACAAACACACATAAATTATATTAGTTGTATTATCGAAGTGCATAAAATTGTACAAAAAAATTGCATATATTGTACTCAAAAATTCACAAAAAGCGTACTACAACATAGAGCAACATCAGCCACATTATAAGTCTCATGTTGTCATAGTTTGTATTGAGCTCATAAAAGCTTCAATGTGTTCTATAACAGACAGGATATTCTAATCTTTCTCTACACAGGACTGTGCTGCCAAATCATGGAAATAAATTTGTTACCTGGAGACAATAGTGCTGATGGAATGAAAGTAATGACCAGAAGGGATAAAACTGGATGGCATTGAATACAAGTCACAGTCAAGGTATTAGCTATTATTCAAGTATATTGCATTATTGCTGATATGAATTGATTTTGCTCCACAGTGTTTTTAGTTGTCAAAAAGTTAGCCAAACCATTGTTAGTGAATAAACTATTATCCCCATTGTCAAGATTAATTGTGCAGGGTTTTCTGCTTTCTACATTAAATGAAAATGTTTATGTTGTGTATGTTCATCTGTTGATGTGTGTGTATCTAACCAATCTCTTTATTCTAACATTGACCACTTACCACTGTTACAGCATCATTCAGCAGTGATTCGCCGAACACCAAGATGTGCAACAGCTCATTTATGTGAATCTCTTCAAAGACAGCGAGCACAGCAACAGGATCCACAGCAGAGATGATGGAGCCGAACAGCAGACAAGGCAGAATCCCAATGTCGCTGAGATCAATTTTGCTGTGCGTGTCTTGTGCGAGCTGACAAACAACATAGATGAGACCTCCGACAAAAAAGGCGTTCCATAAAGTTCCTACAACAGCAAACATCAGGATTGTGCCAATGTTTTCCACAAATGGTCGGATAGGCAAGAAGTACCCAGCATCCAGGATGATGGGGGGGGGGCAGGAAGAAAGAAGAAAAAAAATTTTGTTGCTTAGGACTGGTGGGATCTCTTTTCCAGTAAGCTTGAGGATTCCTCCGAGTAGCATGCCAACAATTATTAGCAGGCAGCTCTCTGGCACGACATTTGACAGACGAGGAATCAGATGGAAACCTAACATAGAAAAGAAAAGAGTAAATAATTATTTGAAATCTGTTTGTGGTCATTCCTGACATATTTGTGGAGTCAGGAGAAAATAGGGAAGCTATAAAGGCCACAGCAAACAAACATTGACATAAAAATTCAAATGCTTGCAATGTTTGTAAGAACTGAATAAGAACTGGTCATTTCACATAACCTAAATTAGCATCTATTAATAGTTGCCAAAACCCTTTTTTTTTTTTTTTTTTAAATGACCTTGAAGCCTTTCATTTATTTCTGTTACTTTAAGTAGCACTCATTAGAAAAAAATCAGAGAAATAATTTTTAAAAATCCTAAAACCTTTTTGAATTATGACATGGCACACCTTTGCAAGTTCTGCTAATTAAAATCTTTTTTTGCCTCAAGCAGAGAGGGCTTGCTTCACAGCACAAGCATGTTTGAAGTCTCCAGGAAGTTCAAGCCACCACAAGCAGAAAGTCTGATTTAAGAAATGATAAAAAGTTTTTCCCGTTGAAAGTTTATCCTTTACATTTAAACAATGGTGATCCAGGCAGAATTGGTTTCACATAAAGCCCAACACACCAAAAGTGTATGTTAGTCTGTCTGACCAGCAACATACAAAAAGGTGATAAGTGAAGTCCAGCGAGTCGGTCGGCTATATTTACTATACACTGCTGCCACACAGGTATGTGTCAAGCCGTAACTGTAACAAATTTCTCCACGGAAAGATGACAATGAAACAAAATAGAAACAAAAGTATGTGCAAAGCAAAACATTAGAATAAGCTCCAAAGTCACAACTCTTTCAACTTCAGTAATGTGGAAAGAAATGGTACTCAGTTTCTTAATTTAAAAAAGCTTTCCTAACATTTTGAATATTAGAAAATAAACCCCAATTACTACTAATTATAATAAACAGCATCTCAATTTAAACTTTCTTTGACTGCAATTAAATTTGGGTTCTTTCACTTAATGTAAAACCAAGCGGATCACTTAGTTTATCAAGATGTAACTGAGATAGAGCAGATCAAAAAAAAATAAGGATACATTTACATAAGCATCAATTTCATAGGAGTACAAACAGAATGCTGCATAAATGAGCATTTGATGTCACATGTATAAATATGACATCAAATGAAACAACAATATATGGAATGAAATATTGCAATCACAGAGGAATACTTGAACAAAATTTTTAGCAAGATATTTTCCAGTATTATGCAAAACAGCTCTACTTTCCAAAAAATATATTTGTCCTCTTGAAAATACTTTAATTGATCTTTATGTCCATATCGGATCTAGATGTGTGACCAATATCTTAAAGCTTAAGGAGAGTAAACATGATATTGTGATGATGTCAAAGTATATTTAAAGTTAGAAAAAATGTGAGCTATCAATAAAAGATATGTCCTTTATATCTACTATGTTATTACAGTATGTTTTCCTAATATCTTGCAGCCGTAATTGATTTTAAAACATATCACTTGACTGTGTTGGAAGCTTGGAGCTGAGATGACTGTTGCTTTATTATAGAAGTTTATAATCTGGTATAGTTACAGAATTTTAAATCAATACATATCCAAATTGAAATTTTTATACTTTTTTTTATTAGAATGTAGTTTAACTGTGTGTCTTTACTCTGACTGGGTCACCAAATATTTACGATTAGGACACCTTTAATTGGGAACTTCATAACCTTCTTTTTGGCTAGTACTAACTGAAAAATGTTGATTTAAATTCTAAGGTTTGAAACCAAGTAACCACATAGTAAAATGACCACTTACCTAATTTCACCATAGAGGCCAGAACCTAGGAGAGGTCTCATTTTCTCTGAAATTAATATTGTTATGCTGTGGACTGAAAAACATATTGGTTTAAACACAAGGGTAAAGAACTGGTAGTGTGGTTTATTATAGTGTTCTGATCATAACTCATTATGTTTTGCTTGTTTCAGTTCAAAGACGCCACGTAAAGAGAGACGTCAGAAACAAAAAAGAAAGGATCTGCTAGAAGCAGCGAAAGGTAGTGGATTGTTGCCCAACTGGGTCAGAACCAGAACCGCAGGTAAGAACAAAAAAAGTAAAGGTTCTGACCATCATCAACCTGCAGTGTTTGGTAGTGAACACATATTTAATATTACAAGGCAGCTATTATGCTTTTATTATGTTAAGAGCAGTCTTTTCTCATAGTGACATGCATTAATTACATTTTTGTTTTTTTTCTGCAGTTCCACGTTAAAGTTTGATGCAGCTGTTTTTCTGAATGGACCGTCTTCATCTCCACTGCAAGTACAGCAACCAGGCAGATGTTCTTTGATTGTATGTCTCACAATTTTCTAATTTATCATTGTTAATTAAACTCTGAAAGCTGGGTGACTTTGTTAATATTCTGTCCTAAAATGTGATTAGATGTGCCCTTTTTTCTTTTTGAGCACCTGCCCCTTTAGTGGTCTCTGCACGGCCCTGATTAGGAACAAAACTGGGTATACTTGTCAGAATGAAAACTCTGCCAAAAGGGAGTATGTAAAGAAAGGAGTTGATCAATTTCCTAACTAAACACAGACTCAAAAGTGCCCATTACACCTTTGAAATGTAACACTGTTCCTACACTGAAAAAAATAACTCCTTGGATGAACATAAAAAAATTATGGAAAGGATTTCCACCTGATTACTTTGCGTTATTTCATCACCATGTACTTGTGTTACTCCTATTTAAAGCAAATGTGTTCGGTCAACATAATTTATTATGGTTGTTCTAATTTAAACCAAACGTGTTGGCTCAACTTGACTTATGGTTATTCTATGGATGATTGTGAATCAAATGTGTTGGCTCAACTTAATATATGATGGTTATTGTAAGTTAAACCAAATGAGTTGGCTCTACTTCATTCATTATGGTTATTCAAATTCAAATGAAATGTGTTGGCTCAACATATGTTTTAAAGGTTCCTTTAACTCAGTTACTATAGTTTGACCCAGTGTAATGTAATAGAGCCAGCCAAACTAATCTGCAATGTTTAGGACCAAATCATTGACCTTAGTTGATTAAGATGAATGTAAATGTAGTTTTACAGTGGTACCTTCACACTACTTGATTAAGTAGGTCCAACTCACAAAATTTAAGTTAGCGCAACAAATATGCTTCATGCTAAAAGAAAGCTAGTTAATCGTGTGGAAATCCTTTCCATTATTTAATCATGTTAATTCAAAGACATTTTTTTAAGTGTTACTCAAGCGTTTTAAGATAGCACTAGGTCAAAGGGTAGGAAGAACACTCAACAATTAGAAAAGGTACAACACAAATTTATTTTCGGAATTGTTATACATCGTCTTTTTACACAGCACAAAACACAGCGGAGTTGGACATTGAAATAAAAACAACTACAAAAAGGTTACAGTTTTGATTTTCCAGCCAATTCTTCACAACATAAAACATGCCAGTATATTTGCTAAGCTTAGAGAACTGTAACAATTTAAATCTTTTCTACTGCAGACTTTAAACATTTTCCATATGAAACTTTACTCAACTTAGCAGGACAGTTTCATATTGAGAACTTGTGCTTTCTTTGATAAGTTCTTTCCATCCAATTTCATAATTATTTTCTGTAGCACTTTAAAGGTATGCTTGAGCTCCTGAGGGTAGCTCAAGTTTAGTGCGTAGATTAGTCCCAGCAGCATCACTATTGTAGAAAATACACTGCCCAAGCTGTTCATAACTTCCACCTCCTCCAGGACAATCCCAACATCCAGATGCGCATTGGCAGCCTCTGCACCCTCTGCTCGAATGACAACGATTCCGAGGACAGTCTCGGCCATGGCCATTTCTGCAAATTCATCACCGTCCTAAGGGAGATGGTGAGGGAGATGTACTCCCTCACCAGCTTCTCTGGATCTTCCTTTAGGTACACACACAGACCTTTGAGGATGCACTCTCATCTGACTTCAGCAGTGCCTTCCTAAATATGCAGATCAAAGAACAATGAGAACAATCTCAAAACTCCAGCAGTACAGGTTCACACACTTGAAAACATAGCTACATTCACAACAAAAGTGATCAGTGTCTTGCAGTCTATTTGAAAGATATTTAAAATGATTATTCCTTCATCATGCCATGACTAAAATGGAGTTTAACATTTTATTTAAACATCTAACTGAAGCTGTTACCAAAGAAATATGTGAAAAGTAGAGAATTTTCAACACAGTCTATATGCTTCTAGTTAAATGAAGTATGTGATGCTCAAAGTCATTTCTATAATAAAGTAGTTATGGGTTATGGGTGCCATGATGGTCTTGATTTTTTTTCCCCTGAACTCCACTTTTCTTTGCATATTCCCTCATTAGGTTTGCAGAAAGACCATCAAGCACAGAGAGGAATGTGGACTCCAAAAGGATTGTTGTAATCCTCTTAAACTCTGCACTCACCTACAAAAAAAGACAGACAAAACTCAGTTTGGCATTGCAGCATCATCTCTGTTGGCCTTCATTAAATTGCAATGTCTGAAGAACTTTTCAGGAGCTTATCAATATATATTGTGACACACTGCATGCATTTCCTAATATACATTCGTCCACTGACGTCACGCGGATGGAAGAGAGCTGGCCACCTCATTTTGAAATCAGCTTTGTGACCCTTACACTACATATGGCTCTGCAGACTTTTTTCGCACAGAATGTACCTAACATAGTGCGGCGACAAACGTCTGCCTTAACCTAACCGACTTAATCTACAAAACATAAAATAATGTGACACAAGTATGGAACAAGTAGAAAATGGTGCAAATGTTAAAGAAAAGCTAGATAATTGCCAGCTAATATTCACTTCATGTGATGTTAGCACGTGTTAGTCACTGACCTGAGTTTATGAATTACATAGACACGTGACAAAACATAGCAAAATATAATTTTTCTAAAGTCTGATGATTTTAAGTTACATATTTTTATTTGCATTTAGACAGATGAAAATAGAGTGAATCTTACCTTCTTCAAATTAAGTAGATCCACGTTAGGAATCTCCCCGCTTCTCTTGAAAAAACCCCCAACAAGGTGCAAGCCAGTTATCTCGCGTGATTTTCCGTAATCTCTTGATGTAGGTGGACCACCTATCCACGTAGGTGATCCACCTACATCAAGAGGCTGACACCCCACCTACATCAAAAAATCCGGCAAATAGTCTGATTGGTTAGTGCTCCGTTTGTGCCGTTAAAATTTTTGTTTGAGGGGCGTCCTGTGGTGGCGCAGGGGTTAGCACGCCCCACGTTTGGAGGCCTCAGTCCTCGACGTCGTGGGTTCGACTCCCGGGCCCGGCGACCTTTGTCGCATGTCTTCCCTTCTCCTCGCCCTCCTTCCTGTCAATCTACTGTCTAAAATGTGAGCCACTAGCGCCACAAAAAACTCTTCGGAGGAAAAAAATTATATCGGCCAAAATTATCATTTTTAATATCTCATAAGGGAAGGCTGCACAAACGACAGTTTTAACGGCACAAACCTGCACAAACGGAGCACTAACCAATGAGACTATTTGCTGGATTTTTGACGTAGGTGGGGTGTCAGCTCCACGTAGGTGATTAACCTAGACTAATATTTAATTATATTTAATTATAATATGATATATATATGTATGTATCAAAGGCAAACGTGATAACATCATGTCAGATAAACATAGGTTCAACAACCTAGCGTTAATTAAATGTATTCAAGTTGAGATAACGTGATTCAATCACGTTATGCACAGTGCTGCGAGGAAAACGTAGTCTTCTCATAACTCTAAAAGGTTATTTCGCCTGATCTCGTGTCATTTCCCATAATCTCGCGTGATCTCCCGTGATCTCACTCGTTGTCTTCAGCACAATATCAGTCTGACTATAATGAATCACGTTACCTCAGCATGATTTAATTTCGTGAACGTTAAGTTGTTACATTTCTTGTTTATCCAACATGATTTTATCACGTTTTCGTTTCAAACCCAAAATTATTGTGTGAAAGGTACATGATATTCTTTTGTTAATGTGATACGCTCCGAAGGTCTTTTTGTTCGGCGGAAGATCTATCTGACGTAATTGAATCACGTTATCTCACCTTGAATACATTTCATTCCAGTTGAGAGAAAAAAACGATTGTCTCGCGTGGTCTCGCGTGACATCCCGTGATTTCCCATAATCTCGCGTGAACTCGGGTGATATCCCGTGATCTCACTCATGGTCGTCAGCATAGAATCAGTCTGACTATAATGAATCATGTTAGCTCAACATGATTCAATTTTATAAACGTGAAGTTGTTGAATATTTTGTTTATCCAACATGATTGTATCACGTTTTCGTCTTAAACATAAAATTATTTAGTTAAAAGTACATGATATTCTTTTGTTAATGTAACAACCCCCTTGGTTCCTTTTTTACAGTGTATGATCCTAAAAGCACTACTCAAGTACCTCTATGGTTAATACGGTTTTAACTCTGCTACTTAAACTGGAAATGCATTTGAAAAAAACGAAATTAGGGAACTAACAGACACGGCAGATAAAGAAGTTTCATCTACTTCTTGATTATTCATTTCACAAATAAGACGTCTGGGGGGCCTGATTGAACTACGGTCCCTAAGAATACGAAGGTCAGGCTTTGTAGAAACAATTTGAGGTAAGGAGCCTGGAATGTCTGAACAGTCACCGTTTGGAGCAGCTGTCACAGGAGCATCAACGTCTGTGAGGTATTTGTCAGGAGTGGACAAGTCTATGAAAGGGGTTGTTATCATGTCTGAGGGTATAATGTCATTGTCACTGTCACTGTCCTCCGGCTCGTCAGTTATGTCTGGACATAGACCTCTTCCATGTGCAGCAGTAGCACTATCAGATTCATGGTCAGATTCATGATCCTCGGCATTCTCACATGGCAAGAAGCTAACAGAGAGTAGCAGGTTTCTGTGGACAACTCTCTCTCTGCCCGTTAGGACATCTTTAACTCTGTAGACATTGATATCAGGCCCCTGACTGAGATGACCTCATAAGGGGTAGATTCCCACTTGTCTGCAATCTTGCGTTTTCCTTGTACTCCTCTGTTGGCGATCAGGACTCTGTCTCCAGTGACGAGAGGTGATCCTTTGATCACCTCTCGTCACAGGTTGGCATGGCGAGTCTGTTCCTTGAGACTGTTTTTCTGCACAATTTGAGCTGCCTCGTGTAGATCTTTTTTTAGGTGGGAAACAAAGTCTGAGTGGTTGACAACAGTGTTGTTGGTAAGGGCATGTTGAAACATCACGTCAACAGGTAGACGAGGAATCCTTCCAAATAGCAGGTAGAATGGTGCGAACCCTGTTGTCTCATGCTCTGTGCAGTTATAGCAGAAGGTTAATAGTTGCAACATTTTTGGCCACTTTGCTTTTGGCTGGGGAGGAAGGGATCTGATCATATCTCCCAGAGTCCTGTTGAATCTCTCTGCAACACCATTCCCCATGGGGTGATAAGGGGTTGTATGGGGTTGTAAGTTTTTTTAGCACTTCTCTTTTGACACATGATATGGAGATACTGATTTTTCTCATGTCTACAATATCGAAAGTAGTTACTGGTACCATCATAATGACTTTGCATGATTGACCAGCAAACAGGCCTGACCTAAAACCTTAAGAGAATCTGTAAGGATTTGTATAGAAGATGAGAGACAGAAAACCAAACAATGCTGATAAGTTGAAAGCCAATATAAAAGCAAGCAGAGCTTTTCTAACACCTAATTAGAGCCTCAGGCTGATCACCAATATGCCACATCATGATGCTGTAATTCCTGTAGAAAGAGCCCTGGCAAAGTATTGAATGCATGTACTGCATAGTGTGTGGATGTACTGTTCAATGGGACAACATTTCACAACTAAATCTATTTTTTTATTTGTTAAATGAAAGTAGGTACCTTTTCTGATAAATTGACTTTGAGTTTCGTTATCTATTTCTGTTCATTTTGATGATTATGGCCAACAAACATTTGAAATATATCAGTGTGCATCAAATGTATCTATGTCATATATGACTTTCACTGTTTTGTAGTCCAGTAAATTGAATTTCCGAAATGAATTACATTTTCTGTAATAGTCCAATTTTTTTAGATTTGTATTTCTCCCCTACCTCAGTCTCTTAATTTTCAAAGTTGGAGACAAACGTGGGGTTTTAATAAATTTTTCAGAAATTAAACAGAATTGGTAGTAGTAATAATAATTATAAAGCATCTCTAACTTTCAAATAATAGAAGACATAAAATCAGCAAAATCTTGGATGATGACTCTGCTTTTGTTGTTATTCTGTCCATTATCTGCTTATTCAACTGATTGTTAGGATCTCTTCCTCTGTTATTTTATGTCAGAAGCTAAAAATGTTAGGAACTTCTGCTGTTGGTGACCACATGTCCTTTTCTAAAACTAAAATGGATTCTTTCCCTGCCCTTTGTCCCACAGGCTGAGACAATGTCCCACTTTATGACTGGCTCACATTATTAGTAGTCATTGCTAGAGGCCAAATGCAGAAAAAAAAAACAGAGAAAACAAGAGATTCGTTTCCTTCCAGTGAGTCCAGTTGACCCTTTTTCTATCTTTTTTTTTCACTTGCTCCATACTCTCTAGGACAATTTGGAGAAACTAAAAAGCAGGTATTTGTCACTTAAATTGATATCCACTTTATTCTTAGCCCCCAGGAGGCTTTGTGTGATTTATGGGTGTGACTTCTGCTGCTAACTGGAACCACCATTTGTTAGCAACTCGCTAACATGTTTTCTTCCCTTGGCTTTCTATCCGCACAATGAAATGATCACACATTGAGCATTTTTGGTTCTCTGTTCAAGTTTAGAATTTTTAGCCAAATTCTTTTGTTTCCTATCTGTCAGTAGGCAAAGAAAACTACCGCTTTTGTTTTGGGAGTATGTTCAAAATACACCTGTTGCTGCCACAAAATAAACTTGGTCTCATTATTAGACTACAGCCAGGAACAGCACAACTGTTACCCGAGCTCCATAAGGGCAGACACTTTCCAATGCTCTTTGTAATAGGTTAATGCGTGATTCTGTTCGATTCCAGTCCAGTAACCTGCATGAAGTTGCCCCCCCCCCCCCCCTCCCCTTTTTCAAATCAGGCAAAATTGGTGTCAAACGTTTCTGTTAAGTTTGTGCAGCAACAATTTTCGTTTGTGCTGCTATCATTTTAAAGATATCAAGAAATGTTTCTAGAGGTCATTATTGAAGGTCAACCAGCCCCCACCTTCTTCAACTCAGACACAATAGGTGTCAATCAAGTCTGCTATGTTTGTGCTGGTACATAGCGCAAACATTTGACACCAATTTTGTTTGATTTCATAAAAGTGGTGGCAGGGGGGTGCCTGGTGGACTTTTTGACATTTTATAAATATCTTCAAAGCCAAAGCAGCACAAACAAAAAATTTTGCTGCACAAACTAGCACAAACAGAGTTGATTTAATTGACACCCATTTTGTTTGATTTGAAGAAGGTGGGGGGGCTTAGTTGACCTTTGATGACCTCTCAAAACATTTCTTTATATCTTTAAAATGATAGCAGCACAAGCAAAAAATTTTACTGCACAAACCTGCACAAACCAGCACAAACATAGCACAAACGTTTGACATCTGATTTCAAGAAGATGGGGGGCCAACTTCACTCAGTAATGACCATAGTAGGTGTCGCTTCTGAAGACATTTTTGCCCCTATGGTGGCATCAGCCACCTACTTTGGTATGTTGGAGCAACAACTTTTCTACAGCTGACAGGAAGTGATTAAATAAGCTCATCACGAAGGCCAGCTCCTTGCTAAGAAGGCACCTCAACCCATTGCAGGTGGTGGTGTCAGAACACCTCTGACTAAGATAACGTCACTGGTGAAGAATGACACCTACTGCATTCATGAAGTTGTTTCATAACTAGAGAGCTCCTTCATTTACTGATTACTGCATCTCCAGTGCACAGAAAGTAGATCCTTCTGCCCAGCAGTTAATGGACTCTATAACAATAACTGTTCCCATCAAATTTAATAGGTGTTTATATTTCTGCTGTTTGCACAGTTTTTTATTGTCACGTATTGTAAGCAGTCTTTTGTTTTTAATGGACAGATACATGCAAACATTGTGCATTTCTTAAATTATCCTACTCAGTTGCACATTTCTTTGGATCACAGTATGTTTTTTGAAAAATATGTTGTAATTTAACCTTTACTGTACTGTGTGTTATTCTTAATTTTGTTTTTATAAATTTTATATTTTCATCTTTGTGTGAATCTATATACGTTGATTACCTGCCACTTTGTTGCACCCGAATTTACCCAATTAGGGAAAATTCATAATGAAATATAATATTTCTACTCTATTATTTATGTTCTTTTATTCTATGTATGAGAATGAGGGGACATTTAACCAGGTTTCTTGTTGCAGTCACTGTATCTGACCTGGAATTTTCATAAAACCTATATTTTGACTTAACCTTCTTTTGTGAACGTTGATGTGTTTCTAAAGCTGTAAGCAGTAAACAGGTCATGTCCAGATCGCACAATTGTGAGGAAAAACAAAACATATGATTTTTGCGTTTATGGGAGTGGCCTCGGAAGCATAATGTAAGCTCAACAAAGTGACTCACTGCAGTAAATTTCCAAGTATAACTTTAAAGATTTGGCAACATGTAATTTCCCTAATTGCAAACACAATGCAGACTAGCAGGCTTTTGTTGAACAAGGGTTGCTTTTCCTTTGGCGACTCTTCAGATTTAACAGGGCAGAAATTGAGCTAGAAACAAATCATTGGTAGCAGATATTAAACCACAACTTCAAACTGATTAAGAAGTATGGCTACTATAGTGTAGAACCCTTATATACTTGTAAATACTATATCTTTGTTTAACCATTTCCCCTATATAATTTAAACAGAAAATAAAACCCTATATGCCACGAGGGCTTCATACCCAAGTCATCAATGCTGTGTTATTTATGCTAACACAGCTTCTTTCTGGACGTTGAGAAAATGTTTTGGTCAAGTAATTTGTTTTTTAGACACAACTACACAGAAGACAAATGAGGCAGTGTCTAGCCTATCAGAATTATCAAGGGAGTAAGGTTAATAATGTACAGTCAAGGCTGGTGTGTAACATTCACTTACCAGAGTCTAATCTTAGGCGACTAAGTGGCTGAGCTGTTAGTCATTTGTGTCTGATGATCCTTATCATTGTTTATGACTAGAAGGTTCAATTTTCTGTTATTTTACAGCTGTCTGTTGTGGGGTTGGTTGTTTTGCCTATAAAGCAATTAAAATTACTTCTGCATATTTCTGTTTTTAAATGGAGACATAGAAAATAACTTTTTCAGAGACATTTCCTCTTTGATCAATCTCTGTTGTAGTTACTGATATCAATCTTTTGTAACAGCCTGCATGCCATAGCGGGAATGACTTTACAAAATGTTTTGTTCAGTGCGTCCTTCATATGTCCTACTTCAACAAATCTTGAAGGACATAAATCCTCAGTTCACATCTACCCTCTTCAACTGAGTTGTGGCCCACTGCTTAAATCTAAAAACAGCTGCAGGTCCTTGGTTCAAATAAAAAGAGGCATGATTATGTGAGGCAAATTGCTTAGAAGGGTGGAATTAAAGACAAAGTGCTCTATCGAATTTATTCTGAAGCTACTGTGAAGTGCACAAAATTCAGAGACTGAGGTCCAGACAAAAGTCAGGGAGCAAAACAATCTTTAATACATCTGCAGACGGAGAGCAAAAAACACACTGCATTAGGCACAAATTAGATTCGCTCTGACAAACTCAGAGATGCATAGTTACTTTATTCATCTCTCTCTACTACCGAGGCGGAGACTCAATCTTCTAAGACCAAACAAGAGAAACAATGGAAAACATACAGAACCTTGTACGCTCATTCACTGCTATGTCTACAAAATGTGAAAACTAAAGAGGCCACGGGAAAAATAGCTAGTTCCCAAAACAACTATCTGGGAAAGTTTAGCAACCCTGGGAAACTTACTTCAGTATACACATCTTGTTTCATTAGTTTGTACCCCTCTCCCAGCTGCACAGAAAACACCTTGACTGTGATACAAAAAACATTACATTTATATGACACATAAAGGGACATCATTTAATATGAATAAAACTTCTTCACACTACTTATACCAAATGCAAAGCGAGTTTCAAGGCTACATGAACTCAAAGGGTTTTGAGTGCAATGCTGCCAAGCCCACAAGGGCCACTGATTCAGATCTGATCAAAGATAAATTATAGCCTGCAAAAATAAAACTATAGCCTCAAGAAAAAAGAACGCTTGATTCATTCCAGATCAAACAAAGCAATTTTACTGAACCATGCGCAGACTCCAAAACTTGTTTTAGTTTGTTTGTCAGAGCCTTTTTAAATTTTGATTTAGCTAAAGAAACCACAGTCTCGAACTGTTTTTTCAAGAAAAACACAGACCTGAGGTCACTTAAATTAAAATGTAATAGGGACATTTTATAAATTGGTTATGAAGAGAAAGCAGAGCAGAACTTTAGGGAAAGAAGCCCTTAACAAATAGCATTCTTGTTGTTAGATCTACAGGACTTATTGATAATTAAAACAGGATATACTAGAGGTAACTCTCTTGATAAATAGAAATTGATTAAATACAGGAAATTTTGCTAAAATTTACAGAATTTGATGTCAAAAAGGTGTTAAAGTTTGAAATAACGTATTGATTAATGGGAAAAACAGTATTTGAAACAATTGACGATATTAAAATGTAGTGACATGGTTACAAGTAATTATAAATTAGATATATAATAAAAAAAAAAAAAATGAAACTAAATAGAAAAGTCAGGAGAAAAACAGATGTCCTTAAAAGAGCAGGACAACTGTTCTGTGATTATTCATTAGATTGCCCAAATAAACCCCCACTCAGCTCTGACTCAGCATTGATTGCAGACTGGAGAAATGCTGTATTTAGAGTTTAGGATAACTCTGTGTTTCAAAACAATTTCAGGATAAGGGAAAAAATTATGAACTAGAACCCAGTAAAAGGATACTTTAGCCTTGTTTGAAATGTTTAGCTAAAAAGACTACAAAGTTAGCAAAAGCAAACTCCAAATGTGAAAGTTGAAATATTTGGGACGTAAATGACCTGAGGGGAAAAGAATCCTACCAAAGAATCTCTACAAATGGACAGCAATTTTGAGTCATGGTAAGACACATGTCTCAACAGGAGGGATGTTAGGATTAATACATAAACACTTCACTACTTATGGTTTTACCTTATATTCAAAAAATTTTTCTAATATGCGCTAAACATAATGCACAAGGGAATCTAAGACCGAAAAGAGGACAATTTCTGAAAGCAGAATATCCATTTCAATACATTCATATGGATTTTATAGAATTGAATAAAAGTAAACGGGACAGAGCAACAGGTCTGTTAAGATCAGGAGAACAATAGGGACAACAGGAACTACAATAGGAAGAAGTTGTGGCTGTGCCTTATCCCCCTGATCTTGCAGCTGGTTCAACAGAAAGAAAACAGTTTGGATAGCAGCTCTAAACAGCAGTTCAACATCTTAAGCTGTCAGATAAAGAACAAGTTCTGATGACAAAACATCAGTGCTTAATAAAAGGTTAAAGAATGTAAACAGAAGTACCCCAAATAATTTAAGTTAAAGATAAATTTGAGATATAAATGCTAAAATCTGAATGAAACAGCACATCTCTCCTGCTGGCATAAAAGAATTCCTTTCACAAGGTGAGGGAAAGTTCATGGAGGTGTGAAGTTGTTTTATGACCCATCTAAATTCAAAGAACCATTTTCTTTTAGATTGGATTGTTTAAGCAAGCAAATAAATTGTGATTAATGAAATAATATGGAAATGTTGGCAAACATACCTTGTCAAACATTTGTTAAAATTCTTTAGGACAGTTTGTAAAAAGTAAATATACTTTTTATATTAATGCACAACTGTAAAGAAAATAATAATTTGGTACTGTGATCTTTTGAGAGGATATTATCTAGCTTAATGTCTAAATTTATGCTTTGATGAGAAAAAGACTGTTTTGTTAGTTCCAGCAATAAGATCATTATAACTTAGATCAGTATAATGCGCTGTTTACGAGTCTCCTGTGGAGGAGGTCGCATTTGGTGAGAAAGGACAAATGCAGCAATAAAACTGGTGCAACTAAAAGTAATTTAAGAACTATACAAAAACAAGGAACAAGTAAATAACATATATTAAGAATAAAATATTTTATACACATTGTGATCACAGCCAAGACTGTTTGCTTGCTAATCAGTTCATATAAGAATGATCAAATAAACAAAGAACGCATTAATAGATGTTTTTAATGATTCTACAATGGAGAAATTCTAAAAAGTTGTTCTAATGATCCCTGAATATTGAGAATAAAAGATCAATAAAGTTGAGAAGTGGATCTATAACCATTTAAGTTGTGCAAGGGAGTTAATATATCATGAAATACTACTAATTAAAAAAAATAATAATAATAATTAATGAATAAGATGATGTAATGGACTTTACAACTGTAATATGAAGTGTTTTGATAAAAAATAGTCATCTTGAAGGTTTAAATCTTCCTAAAAAATAAATGACACGTTTGTTGTAAAAGTTTTCTTTTAAGAAAAGGGCAGTGATCTTTAACAAAATAGTAAACAAACTAATAAAGATGAACATTAACAACAAAAAATTATTAAAATATCCTGAAAAGAAAAGAAAAGAAATAAAGAGGTCTTTGAACTGTTAAGTTATGGAAGTAAGTGAAACTTAAGGATTTTCCTTAATGAAGTTAGAGTGATCTTTTACAATGTGCACGTGTAAATTAAAATCTTGAAGACTAATCTGAAAACAGGAAAACATTTAAAAATGCTAAAACATTTGGAAAATTCTTGAAGCTTCTATAAATTTTGATAGAATAAATTTGAGCAAAAGAAAAAAATGTTGAGAATAGACTGACTGTGACTGACCACAACGAGACTAAATGTTTTATGTTTTTGTTTGTAGTGTTATTGTTTGTTTGTGATTACATAACATGATTTTGTGTGATTTGAATAGAAACAGAAAATAAAATAATAATAGCCAACAAATTGCACATAGAAACTGAGAAACTGATCAAATTAATCATTTGATATTAGAAAATAAAGTGTAATTTGATACTTTAACCTCTCAAACGTAACTAGTTACTTTGATTTGAAGAGAAAAAACGTGTGAATACAGTAACGTGGTTTCTGACTGAGGCTTAGAAATTTGAAATCTGGGATTAATTGATTAATGGTCTTTATATTAGTCTTAAATAGCTGACTGGCACCAGGAATCAAGTGAGGAATTAGACACCTGTTACGTCATTGTTGCAAATGTGGACGAATGAAGGTTGGGTCTCACAGAGAGTAGAGATGGCGTCAAACAAGCTGGTAGCTGCGGTCCGCTTCTCACAGCAGGAAACGTGGCTTCCTTGTGTCAGGGCTGGGAGGGCAGAGGTGAATAAATAAAGAGCAGATGTGGCAGAGGACGACCACGGCTCCAGTCTGGGAATGCCCTCAATGCAGCGTGACGTCCTGCTCAGACGTCGCGCTGCAGAAGCTGGGATTACTATTGTGGGAAATAACATTTTTCTGCAGGTGGAAACTTGATTTCTTTTGTTCAAACATTCACTCTTTTAAGTCTTCATTGAGTTTGGACTTTCAAGATTTACATTTTAAATCATCTCCATCTAGTAATATAACCTTATAGTTGTGCTGGAAGCATTCAACTGCTTTCTGCTGCAGAAAATATGGAGCAAGAGTTCAGGTTGCGCTTGATTTATGAACAATACGACTCATGTAGGCCGGAGCACTTGGAGTCTGTTTATACACTCTGTAACATATTTTCAGTGGCTCTCTTGCACTGTGCTTTCTCACCAGTTTCTCTGGGCTGTCAGAAGCGATGAGCAACTGAATGAGAAACAGGTGTGCCTGCTCCTTTATCTCACCCTCCCTCTCTTTTCTCTGGCCTGGCTGAACCACAGAGTTTTGTTATGTCAAAGATGGTAGAGGTGGGAGTGTGAGCAGAGAGAAGAAAGTGTAGGAAAGTGAAAAAGCAACAAAAGATAAGCCCACATTTATTCACAGTAACCAACAAAAACAGTCATAAGCAGATGTGAAAGGTCAAGTGCCACAAAAACCACAGCCTAATAAATGAATAGTAAAGCTGACAGATGGTGTGAAGAGGTTTTTTCAAGCTCTGTGGACCTTTGATTATTTGTTTGAATCATGGATCTCAATCAAGCCTGCTAAGTGCTGATGGTGATGCTTTGAAAGCTAAAAATCAATGAATGGAATGAGTGAAGTGGCCAGTTTAAGGTCTTTCACTCAATATTTAAAGTGCAACAATTAGCACAACTCATCAGAGATTGGTTAATTGAACTGCACCTTATAGAATAAGAGAAAAAAAAATCTCATTCAAGCAGAGTAATTGTGTTGGCCATTTAATGAGATTATGATGAACTTCCACAGACATCCTGGACTGTGTCCAGTATACCTAAAAAAAACCTGTGATCTTTACAGCACCTGAAGGTCAGCAATGTTTGAATTAATAGTTGCAGATTTAGAAATTTTTAAGGCTTGGTTATTGCACAATTTTCTATGAATTCCAAAGCTGCCTAAAAGCAATACTTTTGGGTGACAATGTTACTTCTTTTTTAGTTTCTTTTGGTATCGAATGGAGGTTGATTTTCTCTAAAGCAACATCAGCTGATCAAAATGACAACTATAGAGAATGTTCAGGCACTATGCTGGAAGTTGCAGTTTAAAAGGCTACGCCGGCTATGTTAATTCTAGAACTGGTTTGACCTACATGAGAGTCCTGCAATCGACTTCCCAACACTCATTTAATTTCCCCTGAAATCAGCCAAAGTCTGATTCATGTTCCCCCCTTTAGCATCTATCACTTCACATACAAGTAGGAAAATATTCTCCCCTAATTTAGCCAACTCAGTATAAGCAGAGGCCTTCTGACGTTTCTCTCTTTTTGATGATTTCCTGGAAAATGTCGACTATGCTGCTTCATCTGAGCTTTAGTCAAAAATCGCCAGTAAACATCTCTTTATTCTCTGTAAACCAAGTTCAAGAAACAAACCTCAAACTTGAAAACCTAGGACATTCCTTGAAATGCTTTAAAATTGATAATGATCCTTTTATTAATTGCGCATATGCAATACTTTTAGTAAATATTTATTGTAGAAGTGAAAATTGTCCAGTTTTCAGCATTAGTGTTGCTGCAAACTTTGCTTTATTGTTGTTGATTAATAGCTGTCATAACAGAAGTTTCTCAAGCAATCTATGTGGGTTTTAACATGCTTCAAATTAAAAATAAGAAAACTGTGGCGTGCGTTTTCCTTATAATAATAATGTCCTACCTGAAGACAGAGTATCAGCGAGGTCTCCAAGCTTCATCATCCTCAAAAACTCCTGAAGAAAGTTCCTGAACTCATCTTCTCCACCAAAGATCTTCCTTCCTTTCTCACATTGCAGCAGGTTTTTAGTCACATTATGTTTCTCAGGGTGTTTTGGGTAATTAGTAGTTAACAGCCGATGGAACTTCTTCAGCTTCCATCTGATGAAAGTTACAGTTTCCCCTTCAAGTATCTGTAACAAACAAGTTATGTTTAGATTTTTGACTCACTTGTACAATCTCTTTAGGGAATATCTTACTGCATGTTTGATTATGTATTTTATAGGAGAAAAAAAAGATTTTTCTCAATGCAATGTATAAAATGTCTCTTTATTTTAGATTTTGGTACCAGCCCTTATTTTAGGCTTTTTACATAAAAAGTTACAAACCTCAAAAACTGATTGAACGTCTGTATGAAAACTGCTGGTCTCCTTTGGTATTTCCTGGTCAAATCTGTGGAAAGTCATTTTTCACAAGTATTTAATTTGCTTTAAGATAAACACAATTAAATACACTTTTTCAATGGTGAATCGGTTGAACTTATAAAGCATTTCCAGTCATTTTGACAACTCAAAGCACTTTACACCAGAGTCACGTTCACCCATTCGCCTTCACAAACGCACATACATTTATACACAGATACACAGGCTGGTAGGCAATTTGGGGTTAAGTGCCTTGCCCAGAGGTACTTCGACATGTACCTTAATTTAGTTGCAGAAAACTGCAACTAAATTAAGTGCAACTGAAAAGTATGAAAATAAGCTGTAGCAAAAGGAGCAATGCAGCTCTTTCACATGCAAAATTAAGATAAGTAGGAATCCCTCTTTTTGCAGTCCAGTTATTATGTCTGCTCTCCAAGTCGTAGCAGTTTACTAACAAAGTTCGCCTCAGTTTGTAATCCAGCAAACAAACCCACTGGCACCTTTGGGAGCCACAACCAGCTCAACGTACCAACTGTCCCAGTCAGATCACAGTAAGACATCTCTTGTTGTCTTACTGAGATGTCAGTAAGACATCTCAGTAAGAAGAGTGTAGAAGAGTTCCTCATTTTGCAAAAGGTCATTTTTACAGTATGGAAAATTGTCTTTTCCAACACCTGAACATTCTTCAAAAATCCCAGCATTGTGAGAGACTGAATGTGTTTGGCTAAGGATTACTCTGATTACCAGATGGTGTTTCAACTTATTTCAATGAAAACACACTTTAGATTGATAATATTGTTACTAATAAATTATTAGGTATTAATTGTTTGATAAACCAAACATTGTTGAAATCCGTATTGGACAACACAAAGGGAAGCCTTGGAAAAATGCCTTAAAGTTTTGACATTTTGACATTAAATTATTAAAATGCTGCTTATGGATCATTAACTTTAATATTTTATTGCAAATTGTATTAAGAACACTGGTAGAAACTGCAACTAATAAATTACATCTATTGCAATTGGTTAATGCATTGATCTTGGAATGCATAACTTGTTGGATAAAATTCGGAGATTTAAAGGTGAGTTTACTTACCCTGAAAATGAAGAATGTCTATAATTGAGAGGGAAATCCATTGATCTCTCACTTTTCAGGGTCACAACACTCGGTGTAGAAGAGTTTCTCATTTTCTGCAAACTATTAAAGAAGTAGTAAAAGTGAAGCATTTATTCTAAATGTGCTGCTATGTGTCTATAATTAACATATACACATAAAAGTTCCTAAATGATTTGTGACCATCATTCTATTGTGCAGCTACAATGTTTGATTGAAAAATAATAAAACTGACTGAATTTGTAGGTTTTTTGTTTTTCAAACCAGCTGTGCCATATTCTACTGCTAGAACATAGTGAACGATTTAACAACTATATTAAATACATATTTTCATAATAGTTACTTATTGCAGCTCTAAAAGTAGAGTGAAGTTACCTTGAATGCAAAGAACCTTTATAATTAAGGGGGAAATCCATCGATTTCTTGCTCTTCAGGGACAAAATGCGTGGTGCAGAAGAGTTTCTATTTTTCTTCCCAAAACTGTTAAAAAATTATCATTGGCAAAATAAAAGAGTTGAACAAAGAATCACGTTTGATCATAAGTGAATGAAACAAACTGAAGCAATGCAATAAAACCAACAAGAAAAGATGGCATCTTAAACTTTGGATTGTAATGCACATTTTCAAAGAATTAATAGATTCAGAATATTGACAGAATTTTTAACTCAAAATCACATTCAATGCAATCAAATCCAAACTTTATTTAGCTTTATAATATATTTGATCAAATTCAGAGATCTAAAGTAGAGTTTACTCACCCTGCCAATGAAGAACTCTTATAATTGAGAGGGAAATCCATTGATCTCTCACTCTTAAGTGACAATGCACTCGGTGTAGAAGAGTTCCTCATTTTCTTTCTAAGACTGTTAAAAAAGTAACATTAAAAAATAAAGGACTTGAAAAAGAAGTTTAATTACTAAAACAATGAGATAAACGAAAGTTGTGCAAATTTACAAACAAATGGATCATCAAAGGATTCATTATTTTTTGGTAAAAATAGATTTCTGAGTACTTATTCAAAGTCTGTAATCAACAATGTAGGATTGATCTGATAACTGATGTGTCATTTTCATGCTTCCAGACATGAGTCAGCAAGAAATGATGGATTGTCAGCAAGAAGAAAAAATGCCTTAATGTTCTTCTTATGATGCACATTTTTAAAAGTGATATAATCTGCAGACTACCAAAGAGAGCAACATAATATGTAGATTCCCAGTTATTGTTGGTTTCAATGAAAGAACATGTCAACATCACTACCTGTTTATTATTAATCACTGAGCTGATAATCCTACTTTATGTAAAGGTTTCTGTCAGTAAATTAAGAAGCAAAGATATTGTAACAAGAAATGAAGATCAAAGACTCAAAAGGCTGGGAAAACCTAACAAGAAATAATCAAAACATGAAAAAATGTAAAAACGATGAGAAAAGATTTTGTGTAAAATTGTTTCTAAAATATTTGCCATGTGAAAATTTATTGTAGAAATTGCAACTCAAAACATAAACCAAATACATTATAATTACTATCTGTTTTGACGTTAGGTTATATGACGTGTGGTAAAAATTATAAATTAAAAACAGCATTTACTCACCCTGCAGATGAAGAATTTTTATAATTGAGAGGGAAATCCATTGATCTCTCGCTCTTAAATGACAAAACACTCGGTGTAGAAGAGTTTCTCATTTCCTCTCCAAGACTGTTAAAAAAGTAACATTAAAAAATAAAGGACTTGAAAAAGAAGTTTAATTACTAAAACAATGAGACAAGACGTTGTACAAATTTACAAACAAGTGGATCATCCAAGGATTCATTATGTTTTGTGAAAATAGATTTCTGAGTACTTGTTCAAGTTCCTCTGCTCAGTTCTAAAATAATTCAAGATGGATAAAAGTCAACAAACAAAATTATATCATAACATACAGCAGAAAGAGAGATGAAAAAATAAAAATCATTCAGATTCATAACTATTCTGAGGTCTGTAATCAACAATGTAGGATTGATCTGATAACTGTAGTGTCATTAATTAAGAAGCAAATATATTGTAACAAGAAATGAAGATCAAAGACTCAAAAGGCTGAGAAAACCTAACAAGAAATAATCAAAATCATGACAGATTGTAAATGTGATGAGAAAAGATTTGAAGCCTGAGGAAAAAAGTGTGTAAAATAGTTTCTGAAATGTGAAAATTTCTTAAAGAAATTGCAACTAAACCAATAAACCAAAAATATAATAATGAATATCTGCTTTGATGTTAAGTTATATGATATGCGTGATAAAAATTAGAAATGTAAAAGCATTTACTCACCCTGCAGATGGAAAATTTTTATAATTGAGAGGGAAATCCATTGATCTCTCGCTCTTAAATGACACAACACTCGGTGTAGAAGAGTTCCTCATTTTCTGTCCAACACTGTTAAAAAGTAACATTTGTAAAATGAAAGACTTGAACAAAGATATCTGATTAAAAAAAGAATAAAAGTAACTCAACTTGTAAAAATATTTCTGTTTGAAACCAGGTGTATAATCCAAGGATTTGTTATTTTTCATAGGAAAACAGATGTTGGAGGAGTATTGATTAATCTTTCCCCGTTACTGTTGGAGGACAGATGATCATTTGAGGGCTTAAATGCCTCATTCCTTTCCTCAGCCTGACTCATTGTAAAATGTCCTTTACAAAGACAAAATGTGTTAGAGTCCTCTCATCATAGGTTAAAGTCCCACTGGATATCCTGATGCTCTATTATGATGTAATCTAAAATTCAATTCAATTCAAACATAGTTTATTGATCCCAAAGGGAAATTAAATATTCTTCTGCATATTAGTCAAGATTCTTCAAAGAGCTGATGTAGAGATTGATCTCCCTTTTGCTTATTTCTGATTTTGTTCCCTTGTAGTTCATTCAGTCTCTTCCTATACACCCTTTATTTGTCTCTAATCTTGTTTTTGAGCTGCTTCCAGGTACTTCTCAATAATTCTTCTTTTTTTAACTTTGGTGATCCAAGGTTTGCTATTGGAGAGGCATCTCTCAGTTCTCCTGTGTGGTTGTGTACATAGAAACTTATACAACCTGTCACACACTCAGTCATGGAAAATTGAGTTTCTCTCCATGTGGTTGGCACAAATTATCCATTTTCTAGCCTCAACACAAACTTGCAAGGCTTCTTTAGCTTGACCACTATCTCACATCTCGCAGTCTTTCCCTTTACATGTTGTCTCTAAACAAGGGGTTTCTATTACCAGCAGAGAAGAACCAGATTGTGATTAAACTTTTTCAGACTTTTCCAAAAAAGATCTTGCGTTGGATATGTATGAATCCGTGACATTATAAAACAAAACCAAACAAATCTGACATTTTGTATTCTCTGGTACAGCAACTGACAAACTGTTGAAATATTGGCAATGTACCAGAGAGGGGCATGATTAAAGTCTACTGATGTTGTCACAAATGCATTGGAGAGTTGTGTCCATATCTTAGTAACAGCAGAACTGATGACTCCGCATGCAATGTCTGCAACAGCAAAGGGAATAAACATCCTGCATCTGCATAACATGTCTATTTATAACTCACTGTTGGGAACTGGTAGTTTTGGTTTCTTTGTGGAATTTTTTTCTGTTTGCCTGCTGCTTCTCTCTTTCAACCACTAGATCATGGGTGCCAGAGGCAGAGATCTATCTTCATATCAAGTACGATCAGTCTAATTCTTCTCGAAGTTCCAATTTATGACGACCTCAAACTCACCATCTGTTTCTCACTGCTCTTCAGCATAGAGACAACCCTGGTTGCCAACCCCAAGGACCAGATCCACACATCTCTCTTTTCATCAAAGTTAAAATTAACTTTATTTATCTGATTATCTGTTCTCCTACTGGTCTGTATGTGGTAAAGAAACTGGAACCCAACATGACACTCACAGCATATTTCTAGTACCTTTGTATTCTATTTTGATCATGATACCTTTGACAAATCATAATAAATGTAACAGATTTCCCCTATAAAGAAGAGTTTTACATGGGAAAAAATGTTAGTTACATCCATAAAGGTTTAAATAACTTTTTACCATCCTTTTAACCTGCAGCAACATGAGGAGTTTTGAAAAGTTACAATTCAGTAACATATAAACAAATTATTTATGTAATGAGATAAAAACAGAATAAAGACATTGCTACTTTACCATAGACGTGTCCATGAGAAAGCTGTGATTCACACGGGAATACAAATGAAAAATACACTGCTATTTCCTTGTTTTCTTGACGCAGTCTAACAAGTCAACAAACCAGACCTTCAGGTTTTCAGTTTGATGTGGGAGGTTCAGAGCACGACTGAGATTCCAGTTTGTCCTGCACTGATTGTGGCAAAACAGCAGACATTAGTTTACCACAGACTACTGTACATGTCAAATAGAAATAAATACTTTTTAACCTAAAGTAAAACAGAAATTTCACGAAAACACAAGTAAAAAGTCAAGTGGAGCATTGTTCATCAATCAATCTACAAGTCCAAATGTCTGTAATGTCTCTGAGCAAAGGGACGAGTCCAACCCTCAGGCGTTCAATGCAATGTCATGATGACAAGGATGAAATTAAAGTAGTTTCATGTTCCATCAGCTTCTTTTAAAAACTTTTTTAACGTGTAATTTCAGTCATTGAGTGAAAATGTCGTGGATTTTCTGGTGTAAGAAGAATTCTCTTTATTGATGATAAACATCATAATTACAATAAACAATACTTTATTCGAGGAAACATTTATTGATAAAAAATAAGGAAAAAAAATTGCAATGAAAGAAATTTTCAACATTTGTTTCAAGATGAAGTTAAAAAAAAGTTTATTAGAAATATCTTGTTTCCAAAAACACATTGAAGTAAAAACATAACTGATTTTTAAAGGATTAATATTAAACAAGACAGAAGTGATTCATTTTACAGTAATCTGATCTGACAATTTATTTATTACAATTTATTGTTCTTAACTCCACATAAAGATTTATTTAAACTCCTAATTTATTTTTATGCAGCATTTACTTTTATGTGACTTTTCAGCTCATGACAGTAAAACTGTTTGCTCTGCATTTTATCATTAGTTTCAATGTTCAGACATAAAATACATGATTCTAACTCATTACGGAAATCCTGAAAATACATCCATACTGTATACCATAACATGTTTAATTATACAGCCCTTTAAAAAAGAACATAAGGTTGACCAAAGTACTGCACAAGCAAAAAACAAAATAATAAAACATTTATAACAGTCTTAAATCCCAATGACACAAATATTGAATAAAAATCAGGCTACGTAGAATAGGTCATGTCAAAGAGCAGAAAATGCTAAGAAGTAGAAAAGGTATGTTTACAAATGGCATTTAAAGGCATCAATTTGTCTCATGTGCAGAAGAAACTCATTTACCAAGGATCCAGAATCCTATTTTAAATGCTAATAAACATTCAGCAATAATACATTCAGATTTAATTTGGCTACTCTGACCATAACAATCTTTACTAAATCTAATACAAAGTGTTACGACTGGCGTCGTAATTATGTAAATGTGAGTGTGCAGGTGCCTGTCGCTGATTGGTTGACGGAAGACGACGGACGTCCTATTGGTGGCCTCCCGGAGGTGACGGATATAAAAGCTGAAGATGCGCACTTCCTGTCATCCATCCTCAGCTCATCTCAACCGGCCGCACTTTTTGTTTCTTTGTTTGCTTGTAAAATCATGTAGTCCTGGAGTTTGTAGGAGTGAGCTGCCGTTTATGTTTCATTAGTTTTCTCCTGTTTTTTCTTAGTTAGGGAGGTAAGTTTTTGTCATTTGGTTTCTTTACTTTTTATTAGGTAAGTTGGTTAATATTTAGGTAGTTTCCTTTTGTTTGTTGTTTTCGGCATTAGCTCACTCTGATGTCATGCTCCTTTGGTTGTAACATCTGTCCAAAGAAATACACTTTTTTTTACAATAAATATTATAAAATGTTCAAACTTCGTGTCTGTCAAACCGCTTGAGATGTGAAGAGGATGGATCATTCGTGTTATGACCTGGCCACCCCTAGACGGGTCGTAACAAAAAGTAAGAGATGAATCAACAGAGTCAGGTTCTATTCCAAAAAGCAGGATACACAGGTTCAGTGAATTTGGTGTTGAAGCTGTGGAGGAAGGTCATTTTGTCAGGAGAAACTCTTATGAAGGTCAAAGTGCCACCAGGCCAGTCCACAAACACCCCTACTTTGCTTGAAGGTTCTACGTAGATTTCAGTGATTTTATTGTTGTGCAGAACAGAGAGACTGTCCTTAGAGCACAACAAAGCCCATGACTGATCATTCATTCCAAGACCACAGCCATCACTTTCTCCTCTCCCTCTGATTCCTTTGTATGCCACTCCAATGGAAACTTTTCCTGTCCACTCCACCTCCCAGTAACAGCGACCAGTGAGACCATCTCTGCACAGCAGCTGTTCCTCAACATCAAACTTCTCAGGATTAGCAGAGCGTGGATGTTTCTCTCCTTGTCCCACTGTCACTTTTTTGTTGCAGTCAGACAGGGAGAGGTTTCTGTGTGCAGTGCTGGAGTCCAGGACGAGTTTCACAGCATCTGAAGGAGCAACAGCAGCAGTTCATTATGTCAACAATTATCTGGATTATTTGTGCTGGTCTTAACTTTTATTATAAATCTCATTTTACAAAACATATTTAATTGTTGTTTTATAATACTCTGAGATGACTTTACTGATTTAACCTGCTGTTTTTATACAATTGTTTGTCTGATGGTGATGACCATACTTACACTTGATCAGACCGGGACTTAAAAACTGTGATCCACTCGGCTCCACGCTGGAACAACATCAGTCAGGTTAGCAGTGATCAAGGAATTGTGATTACACTATTTGGTTTAGTATAATATGAAAAGATTAATATATTCTCACATTCTGACATTTATTCTATTTTAGCTATTTAGTTTGTTTGAAAAGATCATAGATCATAGACCTAATAACAAGTAGACTTTGTCTGATGCACATCCTTATCGTTACCTAAGAGTCTCTAATGCCCAGTTTGGGTTTTCCAGTCCAGCAGAGAGGATTGCCACTCCATGTTCTTCTGGGTGATTGTAACTCAGGTCCAACTCTTTGAGGTGAGAGGGGTTGGAGGCCAGAGCTGATGCCAGAACTTCACAACCTTCTCTTGTGATTAAACAACCTGACAACCTATACAAACACAAATATTTTTAAATTAGTTATTACTTCTTGTTGCACATTCAGGTTTTGTGGTTCAGTCATTATTGTGTTCTTCCCTTTCCTCATTTATATATTTTACAGCTTATATGTAAAACAGGGATATAAGATGGCTATAATTTCTATATAATATTATTAAAAAACATAAAATTCATAAAGGATGTGTGAAGAGTACAGTTTGACCCTCAGAGGGTTGCTGGTTCCCTTTCCTCAATGTGTTTGAGAACCATTGGACAAAACACTAGCAGACACCAGCAATGCAAATTTTGAGTTAACTTTTAAAACGTCTCAAAAACAAGAAAACAGAAAGTGTAAACATCATCAGATGTTAATGCTAAGCATGCTGTAAAAAGTATGTAGCAGCACAACAGCATGCATTGCACATGTCAGAAGAATAGAGAGTCCTCCCCTCCATCCTGAAGGTTTGAACTTGGAAATTTTGTTGGTAAAGTTAAAACTTTACCAGTGTCTGCTCCAAGTGGTCAGGTGCACGACTCCTAATCTCTCAAAATGATGGATTACCTCTAAGTGAAACTAATCAAAGTTGGCCAATATTACGATAATGTGATTTCTGGTTCCACCACTTCCATCTTGAGATGTTGAGCCTCTCACTGGCCACCTCAGACATGGGTTTTTGCTTCTGGTAACATTCAGTCCCACCAGTGGAGAGGAAAGCTTGTTACGTCAGAATTTATTCAGGAAATGTGTTTCATTTACTTTTTTGTGAATTAACTCTTTAGTGAAAAGCCAAAAACTATCTCAAGTTTTATTAAAAGCATTTGTTGTGAAATTGAACAACAAAATTTGCCTTTCAAATTTTGCCTTTTCCATTCACCATTTCTAAACCAATACTTTAAAATATGCATAAAAAAAAAAACATTGATGAAAAAACAGCTACTGAATCCAAAGTTGTCCGTTAAAACGCTGAACTGTTGAGTGAATGTGGTAACATTGTGGGGGTGGACAGGGCAGAACAGGGACTGAAAATGACACTGTTATAAAACATTTAAAAGGTATTTTGGTAACTAACAGATAAGAACTCACCTTAAAGTTTCAAGCTTACAGGCTGGTTTGGAAAGTGATTCACACAGCAGCTTCAGTCCTGAATCTTTCATGTCGTTGTTACTCAGGTCCAAATCTTTCAATGAACACCATGGATGAGTCAGAACTTTTCCCATTAGTTTATAGCTGGAATCTTTCAGGAAACAGCAACTGAGTCTAAATACAAAGATGAAGTTAATAAATAAACAAAATGTTCATCTAATGTATTTCAGTGTAAGCAATGTGTGGTTGTTTTTTGACTTACACAGCTTTAGTTGAGACGACGAAGAGTGGTACAAAACCCTGTTGAGCCTTCTCTGAAGTATAATACTTTCTCACATCAAAGTTTTTCTCATAATCGTCTGCAGACATCAGAATGTGGATCAGTGTTGCCCACTGAGCATCAGAGAAATTTTCTGTCTCCAGTTTTCCTGATTTCAAGGTTTGTTCAATCTCCTTTACTGAAGAAAGTTCCTTCAGTTCATTTAGACAGTGAAATAAATTGGCTTTATCAAACGGACAATCAATCCCATCAATCTTCTTCTTGATGTACAGAACTATGTTTTTCAAGGAACTGCTTGATATTTCTCTTTCTGTCACAAAGCCTTTGAGGAGCCTCTGATTGGTTTTCAGAGAAAGACCAAGAAGGAACCTCAGAAGCAGATCCAGTTTGCCACCTGGACTTTCTATAGCTTTCTCTACAGCTTTCTTGTAGAAGTGCTCAACTTGTTCTTCAGACATCTTTGACTCAGGTGGGACTGATTCCTTTTCTGCCAGCAGATTAACACCAGTGTTGATGAACGTCAGATGGACGTGAAGAGCAGCCAAAAACTCCTGAATGCTCAAGTGGACAAAACAGAACATGTTCTGATGGAAAAACCCCTTTTCCTCCTGAAAGATCTCTGTGAACACCCCTGAATACACTGAGGCTGCTCTGACATCAATGCCGCACTCTGTCAGGTCAGATTCATAGAAAATCAGGTTGCCTTTCATTAACTGCTCAAAGGCCAGTTTTCCCAAGGATTTAATCATTTCCCTGGTCTCTGCAGTCCAGAAGGTATTTTTGTCAGCGTTTTCATCATACTTGACCTTCTTCACCTTGGACAGAACCACCAGGTAGAGGATATACATCTCTGTCAGGGAGTTGGGTAGGTCTGCTTCTTCTCTGGCTTTAATGGCATCCTCTAGAACAGTAGCAAGGATCCAGCAGAAGACAGGGATGTGACACATAATGTAGAGACTTCTTGATGATTTTATATGAGACAGGACCATTTTGCTTTCCTCTTCCTCTGTGAATCTCTTTCTGAAGTATTCCTCCTTTTGAGGGTCATTGAATCCTTGGATTTCTGTCACCAGGTCAACAAACTCAGGAGGGATCAGATGAGCTGCTGCAGGTCGAGTTGTGACCTGCAGTCACAACTGCTCGAGCTGAAGGAAGTAACCTCCCCTTGATAAGGTTTGCCAGCAGTACCTCTAATGATGCGGACTGTGTAACATCTGTAAGGACCTCTTTGGTTTTCAGGTCCAGAGGAAATCGACACTCATCCAAACCATCAAAGATGAACAAAACTCTGAAGTGTTCAAAATTGCAGATTTCTGTTTCTTTCATTTCAGGGAAGAAGAGACGAATAAGTTCAACCAAACTGAACTTTTTCTCCTTTTCCACCATGTTCAGTCCTCTAAAGGAAAATGGAAATGTGAACTGGATGTCCTGGTTATTTTTTCCTTCAGCCCAGTCCAGTGCAAACTTCTGTGTCAAGACTGTTTTCCCAATGCCAGCCACTCCCTCTGTCATCACTGTTCTGACTGGTTTATCTCTTCCACTGATGGGTTTAAAAATATCTTCAGATTTGATTGTTAGTGGGTGCATTATTTTTTCTGATAGCTTTTTGAATCTGTTTGGCTTCATGGTAAGAGATCTCTTCATGTCCTTCCGTTATGTTGAGGTCAGTGTAGATCTGATTGAGAAGGGTTGGATGACCTTCTTTGGCAGTTCCTTCAAACACATATTCCAGCCTCATCTTCAGGTTGGATTTGAGTTTAGCTTGGTATTTAGACACCAGGCTCTCTAAAAAAGCAAAAAATGAGAAATCAATAAATTACAGTTCATTTGAATTTATATTTTGCCTCATTAAAGTGCAGGAGAAGGTCTTCCTCTCTCCCTGATGAGCCCACAGATATGATTGGCATTTCTACTGGTCCTGTATTACAAACAATAGTGAGACTAAGTGTAACTCCTAGTAAAGACATTTTAGAAAACTACTTTGAATTTCCAAAATGTTAAAAATTTTTGTCAGAATTTTACCTCATTATTAACAACGTCTTTTAGGCCTTAAGAGATTTTATAATGGGACAAAATGTTACTGACAACAAGATCTAAACATCCAGGGAAAAAAAATGGCAAGAACAATTTTCTTCCATGTTGTAATCTTCAATATTGTGCTGTATTTATGTAATCTTACTGTTATGTAGAGCAAAGGCCATCTCTTCTTGCTTCATTCTCCTTAAAAACTCCAAGATCATGTTCAGAAAAGCTTCTTTGGTAATCCTCTTCTGCTCTTCCTCGCAGTTAACAACTGCTTCATCCTCATCTTCGCTATTCAGGTGATCTGAGTATAAGAGCTTATGAAAACTCTTCAGCTCGTTGTCAGCAAAAGTAACAATGTTTTCCTCAAGATTCTGTAACAAAAAGTTTGCAATTTGAATTTTTAGAAGAAGAAAAGGAAAAACTAACTTTGTCCCTGACAAAGTTAAAAATAAGCATATTTTCATATTAAAGCATTCTGGATTAACAAACTAACTGTAATTTGTGGTCACAAACCAGCAAATAAATATGTAATGCAAAACATCACTGGGAAAAAGAAATTTTTCCCTTCTCAAAATATTTCATAACATCAAACACATTTAGCCAGATTAGCCACAGACCAGGAGAAACAGGGCCTGTCTGCATTTATTATTACATATTAAGATATATCTGGATGCTCAAACTATTAAAATAGACAGCATTTTTTAGGCGGGTCTTGAATATTAGTGCATTTCAGAAACTTCAAAATTTCAACTACTTGCGACGGGAAAAAGTCGTTATCCCAGTGGTCCACAATGATGAAATGTACAGCAGTTTGTTCAACTCAAATAAGACAAAAATGAAGGTTTTGGAGTGGTCTAGTCAAAGTCTGGACATAAATCTGATTGAGAGGATCTGTTAGCGCTACACACATACTCGTCATGGTTGAAAACTTTTCAGCTTGGTTAAAATAATAATAAAAAACTTTCTCTCTAAAGTGACATAGAAGATTAATTACCAGTAACATAAACACTTGGTAGGTTTTGTCTGTCACCAAATAAAGGTATCATTTATATTTGTTGTTTGCATTTACTCAGGTTATCTTTGTTCCATGTAAAATTTGTAAATCATTTTTTCACTTATAACATCCCTGACCTTAAATGTTGCTTCCATGTTTGCCTTCTGGGACGTTCTGTGAAGAGGTTTTACTTTATTTCTGAAAAGAGATTAAAACAAACCATTGTCATTTTCACATAAGCATCAGTTTGTCTATTTAAAATTACACATTAAAACACAAAATAGAGCAGGTTTCGGTCATTGAATTACTTCATTAACATTCAAATGGGAAGAACTATCAAAAGCAAAAAATGAGACCAAGAGAAGATATAATCAATATTTTAAGCTTTAAACAGTTAACAGAACTTTATTGGTGGGTATTGGACAACAGCACATTTATTAATTAAGACATAGCCATGCAAAGTCATCCTTCTAGACTAAAAGGAGGCAAAGAGAGACAATAAATCATGTTGTCTCTTATATCATCCAATCTTAGGCCTCTGCTGCATCTTTCAAGCCTAAACTCCTCTGGGTTGCATTTGTAGATTAGATGTCATTGGAGCTTTTGAGTTGCTTATCATAGCAACGTAAAAAAGTCAGAGTGAAAATTCTCCTGGCAGCACTGCATCCAAAGCAGAAAGAATAATTGTCCAAACATGCAAAGTCACAAACAGGATTTAGTATATTGTGCAAAAATTGTATTAGATTCAAGGGCAATGAAGCACTGGGGCACCTTCTCAAGCCTTGTGTCATTTTTGAATTTCAAAATGACTATGAAAATTTTACTAAACACGTCCTTCATACTTACTTGAAAAATGAGTGATGTTGAGTTTTGCTGCTGTTTTTGGATGCATTACTTGGTGTGTTATCTTTCAATACACTCCTGATAGAAAAGAAAGAAAGATAAAAGTTTTGTTACATTTTTAAAACCTTTTCTAGGAAAAGATACAGAGGGCCGCATTTAATAACTTGTTATTAATAACTGGTTTTTATTAAACCGGTGTGGAACATTTGGAACATTTCCAAATGTTCCACAATTAGAAATTAATTTAAATGTCTGAAAACAAAAGTGAATGTCAATGTTTTTAGTTTTATATTGGAGCAATTAAGAAATAATTGTTAAATTATTGCTTCAATAAGAATTGAAGCAATAATAAAAGGTAAGCAGTTTTACCTCTCATCTTTGAGCTGTTGGTCATCATCTTCAGAGAGTTTGAATATTTGTGACTCATCTTTATCCTTAGATTGGCTTAGATTGGTTGAGTGATCTTTACAAAAGAAAGCCAACATGTAAGATCAAACCGTAACTGCAATGATGTTGAATCAGTCTGAACAAGTCTGTAAAACTTTGGATGACATGTTTTTGTATATCTTTCTATTGATTCTATGTAGGTATTCCCTCTAAAGATATTGAATTACACAAAATGTGTGCACACATCTTAAAGTACTTTGTCCCATTTTCTTGGTAAAACAAAAACATGTCCCTGCAGAGGAGCTGCCATAAAGTGGTGATGAACTGTAGTTATTAGTTAATCCTGCAGACTGAATTGTAATTGCTAGAGGACATTACTCATCTATTTTTCATTATGTTAATTTCATGGGTTTTTTTTTTCAGAAGTTGCAAATATTTGGCTAGCAATGTCTTCTCTCAGTATATCTTTGCTTCCTGTTCACCACAATGACACAAATATTGTCATATATGCCTCCACCTTTTCAAAAGTGCATCCAATGGTAAATAATTATATTTGCATAAATTCCTCCTAGTATTGTTTAATTTCTGATGATCAGCAAATATTTTGCATATTCACAAAGACACTCATGCACAATTTTTGCACCTGTGATGGAAAACATCAGCTGTACATTGATAGGGTGTAATTAATATTAAAACTACTAATAATATGAAGTGGACAAAGTAATTCCAAAATATCCTATCAATGTGTGAAAACTGTTTGGTTCAAAGGAATAATAATGTCCTACCTGAAGACAGAGTATCAGCGAGGTCTCCAAGCTTCATCATCCTCAAAAACTCCTGAAGAAAGTTCCTGAACTCATCTTCTCCACCAAAGATCTTCCTTCCTTTCTCACATTGCAGCAGGTTTTTAGTCACATTATGTTTCTCAGGGTGTTTTGGGTAATTAGTAGTTAACAGCCGATGGAACTTCTTCAGCTTCCATCTGATGAAAGTTACAGTTTCCCCTTCAAGTATCTGTAACAAACAAGTTATGTTTAGATTTTTGACTCACTTGTACAATCTCTTTAGGGAATATCTTACTGCATGTTTGATTATGTATTTTATAGGAGAAAAAAATTACGTATTTATTTTTCTCAATGCAATGTATAAAATGTCTCTTTATTTTAGATTTTGGTACCAGCCCTTATTTTAGGCTTTTTACATAAAAAGTTACAAACCTCAAAAACTGATTGAACGTCTGTATGAAAACTGCTGGTCTCCTTTGGTATTTCCTGGTCAAATCTGTGGAAAGTCATTAATCACAAGTATTTAATTTGCTTTAAGATAAACACAATTAAATACACTTTTTCAATGGTGAATCGGTTGAACTTATAAAGCATTTCCAGTCATTTTGACAACTCAAAGCACTTTACACCAGAGTCACGTTCACCCATTCGCCTTCACAAACGCACATACATTTATACACAGATACACAGGCTGGTAGGCAATTTGGGGTTAAGTGCCTTGCCCAGAGGTACTTCGACATGTACCTTAATTTAGTTGCAGAAAACTGCAACTAAATTAAGTGCAACTGAAAAGTATGAAAATAAGCTGTAGCAAAAGGAGCAATGCATCTCTTCACATGCAACATTAAGATAAGTAGAAATCCCTCTTTTTTGCAGTCCAGTTATTATGTCTGCTCTCCAAGTCGTAGCAGTTTACTAACAAAGTTCGCCTCAGTTTGTAATCCAGCAAACAAACCCACTGGCACCTTTGGGAGCCACAACCAGCTCAACGTACCAACTGTCCCAGTCAGATCACAGTAAGACATCTCTTGTTGTCTTACTGAGATGTCAGTAAGACATCTCAGTAAGAAGAGTGTAGAAGAGTTCCTCATTTTGCAAAAGGTCATTTTTACAGTATGGAAAATTGTCTTTTTCCAACACCTGAACATTCTTCAAAATCCCAGCAGACTGAATGTGAGAGACTGAATGTGTTTGGCTAAGGATTACTCTGATTACCAGGTGGTGCTCCAACTTATTTCAATTAAAAATCACTTTAAATTTATTGATAATATTGTTACTAATAAATTATTAGGTATTAATTGTTTGATAAACCAAACATTGTTGAAATCCCTATTGGACAACACAAAGAGAAGCCTTGGAAAAATGCCTTAAAGTTTTGACATTTTCACATTAAATTATTAAAATGCTGCTGAGTATGGATCGTTAACTTTAATACGTTATTGCAAATTGTATTATTAAGAAAAATGGTAGAAACTGCAACTAATAAATTACATCTATTGCAATTGGTTAATGCATTGATCTTAGACTGCATGACATGTTGGATAAAATTTGAAGATTTAAAGGTGAGTTTACTTACCCTGAAAATGAAGAACGTCTATAATTGAGAGGGAAATCCATTGATCTCTCACTTTTCAGGGTCACAACACTCGGTGTAGAAGAGTTTGTCATTTTCTGCCAACTATTAAAGAAGTAGTAAAAGTGAAGCATTTATTGTAAATGTGCTGCTATGTGTCTATAATTAACATATACACACATAAAAGTTCCTAAATGATTTGTGACCATCATTCTATTGTGCAGCTACAATGTTTGATAGAAAAATAGTAAAACTGACTGAATTTGTAGGTTTTTTTGTTTTTCAAACCAGCTGTGCCATATTCTACTGCTAGAACATAGTGAACAATTTAACAACTATATTAAATACATATTTTCATAATAGTTACTTATTGCAGCTCTAAAAGTAGAGTGAAGTTACCTTGAATGCGAAGAACCTTTATAATTAAGGGGGAAATCCATCGATTTCTTGCTCTTCAGGGACAAAATGCGTGGTGCAGAAGAGTTTCTATTTTTCTTCCCAAAACTGTTAATAAAATATTTCAATGGCAAAATAAAAGAGTTGAACAAAGAATCACGATTGATCATAAGTGAATAAAACAAACTGAGGCAATGCAATAAAACCAACAAGAAAAGATGGCATCTTAAACTTTGGATTGTAATGCACATTTTCAAAGAATTAATAGGTTCAGAATATTGACAGAATTTTTAACTCAAAATCACATTCAATGCAATACTTATCCAACACTTTATTTTAGGCTTTATAATATATTTGATCAAATTCATAGATCAAAAGTAGTTTACTCACCCTGCCAATGAAGAACTTTTATAATTGAGAGGGAAATCCATTGATCTCTCACTCTTAAGTGACAATGCACTCGGTGTAGAAGAGTTCCTCATTTTCTTTCTAAGACTGTTAAAAAAGTAACATTAAAAAATAAAGGACTTGAAAAAGAAGTTTAATTACTAAAACAATGAGATAAACGGAAGTTGTGCAAATTTACAAACAAATGGATCATCAAAGGATTCATTATTTTTTGGTGAAAATAGATTTCTGAGTATTTGTTCAAAGTCTGTGATCAACAATGTAGGATTGATCTGATAACTGATGTGTCATTTTCATGCTTCCAGACATGAGTCAGCAAGAAATGATGGATTGTCAGCAAAAAGAAAAAATGCCTTAATGTTCTTCTTATGATGCACATTTTTAAAAGTGATATAATCTGCAGACTACCAAAGAGAGCAACATAATATGTAGATTCCCAGTTATTGTTGGTTTCAATGAAAGAACATGTCAACATCACTACCTGTGTATTATTAATCACTGAGCTGATAATCCTACTTTATGTAAAGGTTTCTGTCAGTAAATTAAGAAGCAAAGATATTGTAACAAGAAATGAAGATCAAAGACTCAAAAGGCTGAGAAAACCTAACAAGAAATAATCAAAACATGACAAAATGTCAAAAACGATGAGAAAAGATTTCGTGTAAAATTGTTTCTAAAATATTTGCCATGTGAAAATTTATTGTAGAAATTGCAACTCAAAATATAAACCAAATACATTATAATTACTATCTGTTTTGACGTTAGGTTATATGACGTGTGGTAAAAATTATAAATTAAAAACAGCATTTACTCACCCTGCAGATGAAGAATTTTTATAATTGAGAGGGAAATCCATTGATCTCTCGCTCTTAAATGACAAAACACTCGGTGTAGAAGAGTTTCTCATTTCCTCTACAAGACTGTTAAAAAAGTAACATTAAAAAATAAAGGACTTGAAAAAGAAGTTTAATTACTAAAACAATGAGACAAGAAGTTGTACAAATTTACAAACAAGTGGATCATCCAAGGATTCATTACGTTTTGGTGAAAATAGATTTCTGAGTACTTGTTCAAGTTCCTCTGCTCAGTTCTAAAATAATTCAAGATGGATACAACTCAACAAACAAAACTATATCATAACATACAGCAGGAAGAGAGATGAAAAAAGAAAAACTCATTCAGATTCATAACTATTCTGAGGTCTGTAATCAACAATGTAGGATTGATATGATAACTGATGTGTCATTTTCATGCTTCCAGACATGAGTCAGCAAGAAGTGATGGATTGTCAGCAAGAAGAGAAAATGCCTTAATGTTTTTCTTATGATGCACATTTTTAAAAGTGATATAATCTGCAGACTACCAAAGAGAGCAACATAATATGTAGATTCCCAGTTATTGTTGGTTTCAATGAAAGAACATGTCAACATCACTACCTGTTTATTATCAAATCACTGAGCTGATAATTCTACTTTTATGTAAAGTTTTCTGTCAGTAAATTAAGAAGCAAAGATATTGTAACAAGAAATAAAGATCAAAGACTCAAAAGGCTGAGAAAACCTAACAAGAAATAATCAAAACATGACAAAATGTAAAAACGATGAGAAAAGATTTGAAGCCTGTGGAAAAAAGTGTGTAAAATAGTTTCTAAAATGTTTGCCATGTGAAAATTTCTTAAAGAAATTGCAACTAAACCAATAAACCAAAAATATTATAATGAATATCTGCTTTGATGTTAAGTTATATATGCATGATAAAAATTAAAAATGAAAAACAGCATTTACTCACCCTGCAGATGGAGAATTTTTATAATTGAGAGGGAAATCCATTGATCTCTCGCTCTTAAATGACAAAACACTCGGTGTAGAAGAGTTCGTCATTTTCTGTCCAACACTGTTAAAAAGTAACATTTGTAAAATGAAAGACTTGAACAAAGATATCTGATTAAAAAAAGAATAAAAGTAACTCAACTTGTAAAAATATTTCTGTTTGAAACCAGGTGTATAATCCAAGGATTTGTTATTTTTCATATAGGAAAACAGATTTTGGAGGAGTATTGATTAATCATCTTACCTTTCAGGTCCAGTCTGACCGTTACTGTTGGAGGACAGATGATCATTTGAGGGCTTAAATGCCTCATTCCTTTCCTCAGCCTGACTCATTGTAAAAATGTCCTTTACAAAGACAAAAATGTGTTAGAGTCCTCTCATCATAGGTTAAAGTCCCACTGGATATCCTGATGCTCTATTATGATGTAATCTAAAATTCAATTCAATTCAAACATAGTTTATTGATCCCAAAGGGAAATTAAATATTCTTCTGCATATTAGTCAAGATTCTTCAAAGAGCTGATGTAGAGATTGATCTCCCTTTGCTTGTGATTTTTTAATCACATATTTCTGATTTTGTTCCCTTGTAGTTCATTCAGTCTCTTCCTATACACCCTTTATTTGTCTCTAATCTTGTTTTTGAGCTGCTTCTAGGTACTTCTCAATAATTCTTCTTTTTTTAACTTTGGTGATCCAAGGTTTGCTATTGGAGAGGCATCTCTCAGTTCTCCTGTGTGGTTGTGTACATAGAAACTTATACAACCTGTCACACACTCAGTCATGGAAAATTGAGTTTCTCTCCATGTGGTTGGCACAAATTATCCATTTTCTAGCCTCAACACAAACTTGCAAGGCTTCTTTAGCTTGACCACTATCTCACATCTCGCAGTCTTTCCCTTTACATGTTGTCTCTAAACAAGGGGTTTCTATTACCAGCAGAGAAGAACCAGATTGTGATTAAACTTTTTCAGACTTTTCCAAAAAAGATCTTGCGTTGGATATGTATGAATCCGTGACATTATAAAACAAAACCAAACAAATCTGACATTTTGTATTCTCTGGTACAGCAACTGACAAACTGTTGAAATATTGGCAATGTACCAGAGAGGGGCATGATTAAAGTCTACTGATGTTGTCACAAATGCATTGGAGAGTTGTGTCCATATCTTAGTAACAGCAGAACTGATGACTCCGCATGCAATGTCTGCAACAGCAAAGGGAATAAACATCCTGCATCTGCATAACATGTCTATTTATAACTCACTGTTGGGAACCGGTAGTTTTGGTTTCCTTGTGGGAATTTTTTCTGTTTGCCTGCTGCTTCTCTCTTTCAACCACTAGATCATGGGTGCCAGAGGCAGAGATCTATCTTCATATCAAGTACGATCAGTCTAATTCTTCTCGAAGTTCCAATTTATGACGACCTCAAACTCACCATCTGTTTCTCACTGCTCTTCAGCATAGAGACAACCCTGGTTGCCAACCCCAAGGACCAGATCCACACATCTCTCTTTTCATCAAAGTTAAAATTAACTTTATTTATCTGATTATCTGTTCTCCTACTGGTCTGTATGTGGTAAAGAAACTGGAACCTAACATGACACTCACAGCATTTTTCTAGTACCTTTGTTTTCTATTTTCATTATGATACCTTTGACAAATCATAATAAATGTGACAGATTTCCCCTATAAAGAAGAGTTTTACACGGGAAAAATGTTAGTTACATCCATAAAGGTTTAAATAACTTTTTACCATCCTTTTAACCTGCAGCAACATGAGGAGTTTTGAAAAGTTACAATTCAGTAACATATAAACAAATTATTTATGTAATGAGATAAAAACAGAATAAAGACATTGCTACTTTACCATAGACGTGTCCATGAGAAAGCTGTGATCCACACTGAAATACAAATGAAAAATACACTGCTATTTCCTTGTTTTCTTGACGCAAAGTCTAACAAGTCAACAAACCAGACCTTCAGGTTTTCAGTTTGATGTGGGAGGTTCAGAGCACGACTGAGATTCCAGTTTGTCCTGCACTGATTGTGGCAAAACAGCAGACATTAGTTTACCACAGACTACTGTACATGTCAAATAGAAATAAGTACTTTTTAACCTAAAGTAAAACAGAAATTTCACGAAAACACAAGTAAAAGGTCAAGTGGAGCATTGTTCATCAATCAATCTACAAGTCCAAATGTCTGTAATGTCTCTGAGCAAAGGGACGAGTCCAACCCTCAGGCGTTCAATGCAATGTCATGATGACAAGGAAAACAATTTTCTCTCCATCGCAGGTCAAAGTTTTTGTTTTGTTTTTTCTGCTTTGTACTTCTGATAGAATTGAACTCCTGACTACTTAAAGAACGTCAAACACTAACATCAGTTAAACTTACCAAACAAAAGCTGAAATAACAGTAAAGACTTAAATCATAATGTTTTGAGTCGCAGTTAAAACATTTCTGAATAATCTTCTCTTTTCTTGGAATTGATACATTTTTGTGTTGAATTTCTAAATATAACTCTGTTGATCAAAAATGTTGTCCAGAGGTTGAAATTAAAGTAGTTTCATGTTCCATCAGCTTCTTTTAAAAACTTTTTTAACGCATCATTTCAGTCATTTAGTGAAAATGTCGTAAATTTTCTGGTCTAAGAAGAATTCTCTTTATTGTTGATAAACATCATAATTACAATAAACAATACTTTATTCGAGGAAACATGGATTGTTAAAAAAAAGTAAAGAAAAATTAGCAATGAAAGAAATTTTCAACATTTGTTTCAAGATGAAATTAAAAAAAAGTTAATTATAATAATCTTGTTTCCAAAAACACATTGAAGTAAAAACATAACTGAAGAAACATTACACAGATTTTTAAAGGATTAATATTAAACAAGACAGAAGTGATTCATTTTACAGTAATCTGATTTGATTCAATTTATTGTTCTTAACTCCACATAAAGATTTATTTAAGCTCCTAATTTATTTTATGCAGCATTTACTTTTATGTGACTTTTCAGCTCATGACAGTAAAACTGTTTGCTCTGCATTTTATCATTAGTTTCAATGTTCAGACATAAAATACATGATTCTAACTCATTACGGAAATCCTGAAAATACATCCATACTGTATACCATAACATGTTTAATTATACAGCCCTTTAAAAAAGAACATAAGGTTGACCAAAGTACTGCACAAGCAAAAAACTAAATAATAAAACATTTATAACAGTCTTAAATCCCAATGACACAAATATTGAATAAAAATCAGGCTACGTAGAATAGGTCATGTCAAAGAGCAGAAGATGCTAAGAAGTAGAAAAGGTATGTTTACAAATGGCATTTAAAGGCATCAGTTTGTCTCATGTGCAGAAGAAACTCATTTACCAAGGATCCAGAATCCTTTTTAAATGCTTAATAAACAATCAGCAATAATACATTCAGATTTAATTGGCTACTCTGACCATAACAATCTTTACTAAATCTAACACAAAGTAAGAGATGAATCAACGGCGTCAGGTTCTATTCCAAAAGCAGGATACACAGGTTCAGTGAATTTGGTGTTGAAGCTATGGAGGAAGGTCATTTTGTCAGGAGAAACTCTTATGAAGGTCAAAGTGCCACCAGGCCAGTCCACAAACACCCCTACTTTGTTTGAAGGTTCTACGTAGATTTCAGTGATTTTATTGTTGTGCAGAACAGAGAGACTGTCCTTAGAGCACAACAAAGCCCATGACTGATCATTCATTCCAAGACCACAGCGATTACTTTCTCCTCTCCCTCTGATTTCTTTGTATGCCACTCCAATGGAAACTTTTCCTGTCCACTCCAACTGGACAGGAACTCTTTGAGTTGCCAAATGGCTCCATACAGACAATACAAAAATATTCATCGTCTGTGGTCTCAGAATCCTCAGCATTGGCCTTTAACATTTTCTTGGCAGGCTTTCTCTCCTTCCTCTTGCTTGCCTTTATTCTTTGCAAAGAAACTTCCTTACATTTTTCTTCCTCTTCTCTGACTTGTTCTTCTTTGTGACCTCATCAGATGCCTTTTTTAAAACATCTGCAGGCACACCTCTATCAGTCTTCCGTATCCAATGTCTAGGCATTCTGTAAAATTCTTAAAAACAAAAATGTTCATAGTTGTATGTAAGAGGATGGTTGTAACACTTTTTAAAGATGTGTTACAACCCACCCCAACCCTGTCAGCCATGTTTAGCTAGCTGTAGTAGCATAGCGGTATGGATTTAGCACGGGAAAATACATCATATTTTGCCTGAGAAATTATACTTTCATCTAATGTAAGTAACATGGTTTTATCTGCAACAGTATAAGTACTAAACAAAAAATAGTCATGACCGAAAAATTTACTTTCTTTCCTCAAAATCCTTTTTTCCTCCTTAGTATCTTCACATGCCTGTTTTTAGCCTTGACAATCACAATATGGAATTGGGGAGGAAGCGGGAAAACACTGAAATGATCATTTGACTCCTGTCTTATCCCTGATTGGTGGAACTGGTGGTGTTACAACTCTCCCCTTGTTACAACCATACCCGGTCTCCCCTACGTTAAGCTTTCGCTCGGTTGGGGGAAAAAAGGATAGCTACCATCTGATTTTCTAAAAATGAAAATGCAGGAAATGCTTTCTTCTACTTTAAGCTCCTCTGATGTCTCAGTCATTCCGTTTTCTGAAACAAGGCACAGTATATGCATATATTCTACAACAACTTAAACACAGCGAAAAATTATACGTAAACGGTAGCGGTTAATTAAATGACTAAACCGAAAACATTAAAAACAGGTGTTTTTAAATAAAAAAAAGAAAAAACCTCACCTCCAAGTTGCGATGCAAATATATAATATAAACAATTATAATCCTTACTTGCAATGTCTCCGGTTCTTAATCCAAAGCTTTGATTTTTGGTTATGTCTTTGTTGGGTTAAAATAAGTCCGCAAACTAAAGTTACCACTTCAGCGTCGTTGTCCATGTTTGTTTGTTTATTCTAAATTAAGGTGTGGTAGCGCAGGATTTTATTTTGAAGGGATTTCGTATCTGGCATTAGAATGTGTTTGAGTGAAACCTCACACTCTACGATGGAACCCGCTACACTACGATTTTAAATCGGCTAGTGTGTGGTCTCTCACGTTTTCAGAATCGGCCGACTTTTCTAAAATCGTGTACTGTGAACTGGGCTTAAGCTGTTCATTGATGTACATTCTGTGTACTTTAAATAAATTACTGTAGGAATCTTTGGATTTATTTCATACCCCACAATACTTTCTCTTAAAACAAAGCAACTGGATCTAAACATCCATAAAAAATTGACAGAAAATGTTCAATTCTATATCTTACTGTTTAGTAGAGCAAAAGCCAACTTTTCTTGCTTCATTCTTCTCAAATACTTCAAGATCATCTTCAGAAAAGCTTCTTTGGTCATTTTCTTCTGCTCTTCCTCCTTCCAATTTAAAACCTCTTCATGCTCATCTTGGTTATGAACAGTTTCTCTGTTTAAGAGCTTAAGAAAATTTCTCAGCTCATTCTCAACCAAGACAACAATGTTCCCCTCAAGATTCTGGAATAAAACAGAATTGCAATTACATTTTTTCGAGGGAGAAAATTAGAAGTTCATTTAATCCCTGACAAATATTAATATATTTCTCAATTGAGCTGAATCAGCTCTGTTTATTATTAACAGGGATAATGCTAACTGTAATTTCTTCACAAACCAGAAATGCAAAACAGTGCTTAGAAACAAAATCACATGCTATCTTTGCTTTTTAGTCACACTTAAATGTTTAAATTGATCAATAATAAGTTTAAGAGCATGTAAAGACCAGAGCAGATATAATATGCCATTTCCAAATATTATGTTTATAAAGCAATATAGAAAATTGATTGTAAGTTATTACAAATACTTAAGCAGTTATTGCCACCATGATTTGCTTCTGTATTTTGCATTTACACATGTTATTTTTTATGTGAAAAATGGTTCTGTAATATTTATCTGGGACAGACAAATAAATACAGATGAAATCAATTGTAAATAATTTAAACCAAAATAGTTTAAATTGTTTGATAGATACCTACATTTGTTCATTTATAGCTACTGACCTTAAAGATTGTGTTCATGTCTGCCTTTGTGTTGATGGTTTGGAGTTCACGTTTTAATTTATTACTGAAAAGAGATTGAAACGAATCAAAGAGATTTCCACATAAGCAATAATGTATGCATCTAAATTAGCACTTAAAAGCACATAATCAAGGCTGCATCATATATCAACAAAGCAATAATGAGTTATGGTAGAAGTACAAACTGATACAAACATGCATTAAACCACATGAAGTGTCTGAAATGTTGATATTGTTACAAGCAGATTATCATTAAAAGCATCTTTGGTTAACAAATGTCTTTCAGCATTTTTACCTCTCAGATTTGAGCTGCTGGTCTTCAGGTTCAGAGAGTTTGGTCACATGTGACTCATCTTTGTCCCTTGATGGGCTTCTGACAGAGTGACCTTCACACAAGAAAGTCAATATGCAAGATCAAATTATTACACTCCAAAACTGCTTGATCAGTCTACATAACACAATCTATCTGCAGTTTATATATTGGTGTTCATCTGCCTGGTCATCCTATTAAAGTGTCACCTTTAAAGATTTTAACTTGGCCAGGCCATATTGAAAGATATGTCTGCACTTTGAGCCTTTTGGTTTTCTGCATGTGATGCACCTTTAGCTATTCTATAAGCTGCTGTGAAATACAGCAGTGATGTGTTCAAAATCACTGTCGTGCAATGTTTTGCTTTACCTTTTAGCAGGCTGTGGTGGTTTTTTACTTTATTATTATTGCATAATAAAAGTCCTTAGCAACTCTTTGTGATGGAAGACCTTGGCTAAGAGGCTGCATGTAATACATTAAGGGCTGCCAAATTTGTTATAATTCTAATTACTCATAATATGAACTGGACAAAGTAACTAAAAAATGTCCAGTTGATGTGTGTGTGTGAAAAAACCATTGTTGTACAAACAAAGGAAAAATGTTCTCCTACTGGATGATAGAGCATCAGCAAAGTCTCCAAGTTTCATCATCCTCAAAAATTCCCTTAGGAAGTTTGTGACCTCCTCTTCTTCTCCGGTCAAGATCTTCTCTGTTTCCTCACAATGAAACACGTTTCCGACCACATCATGTGTCCAAAGGCGTTTCGGGCAATTGGGAGTTAACAGCTGATGCAACTTCTTCAGCTCACTCCTTACAAGAAGAACAGTTTCCCTCTCAAGTCTCTGTAAGCAAAGATGTTAACGTTAGAGTTTTGAATCACTTATACAATATGATTATGTACTATTTTTATATATTTTTGTGATGCATTGTTTGGGAGAAAACGTGAAATAAAATCAAAAGACAAAGTATAACCAGTCTTTCCACATGATTATATAACTGTTGTATCAACAACTAATTTTTTACATGCAAAATAATGGTGGCATCATACCGTCTCTTAACCCAGAGCATTTCTCTGTTCATTTATGGCAAACTGGTTTTGTATAATCTCTTGATTCTGAGGTTAATGCCTTACTGTGGGTTAAACCCTAATCCATAAATAAAATACAGAAAATAAAGTTTTCAGCTTTATTTTCATATAAAACAATGCCAAAACTGAAACATTAAATAGTTCTTTTGCTCTAGGAAGGATGATTTTCTCTGGATCCTGGGTTGTTTTAATTTTCTCCTGAGTTTGCATTTTGATCACTTCTTATTTTTTCTTGTTCTTATTAGTTATTTGTTTTTGGTTTTGTTCAGTTTTCACATAGATGTTTATTTCCATATATGTTTAGAGTTAACAGTGTAACTTCATTTTCTGTGTTCAATAATTTTTTTTATTTCTATGTATTTATGTTTTGCCAGCTCCCCAGTTATTGTTTTCTCACTCACAGGTTTTAAGCAAAAAATAAATGTTTATGTTCAACTGTTACATAATTGTTATTGTGTATAAAATGATAAAAAAGACTAGCACACCACTAACTATTAGAAACCAGATAGACATAGTTAATGCTTCACAGTGCGTTTAATTTTGAAACAGTTACCTCAAAGACTTTGTGACGGTCTCCAAGGAAACTGCTGGTCTCTAGTATTTTGTCATCAGATCTGTGGAGAGTCATTACTCATAAGTGTGTCATTTGCTTTTACATAAAAAAGCATACAAAAAATAAATGTTTGCATGTACATACAAGAAGACCAAAATCAGGTACTAATTGTGCGGCAAACTAACGGTGTTGTAGAGGGTCGCATTGGGTTAACGGTGAATTTCAAACTGTCAGATGTGTGCTTCAATGCACTCCAGGCCGCTTCTTAGTTGTTGGAATCATCAATTTATTCCAATATAACTTCAGACTTTACAGGATTGACACATACTGACCAGGCTAAACCATACAATGGTGCCAACAATAAAGTGACATTACAACAGGGTCAACAGTGTGTATGAATGTATGTTTCCTCATAAATTCAAAGCCACTGCACCAGTATGGCTCCTATTCATACGTTAGTGAGAGTCACTCCCACCTCGACACACCCACCACCCAAGTGTCAAAGCTGTGTGCTCCTGTGTCAATCATATGGCTCTTACAGCTACCCAACGCAATGGAAACTTTGGAGGTTCCTCCATCTTTGGCGTGTTAGTATTTAATTAATGTTTTATATTGATAATATCTCTTTTTTTTTCTTCTTTGGTGGTGGATTTTTGTATTAAGTGTTTACTAGATTGGATGCACACATTTTAGTAACCACTTTGTTTATTTAGAATATTAACTACTTTGTTTTTTTTTGTTGAGTTGAAGGACTGGCTGGGAGGAATTGATTGTCTTGGGTCAAACCAGTAAATGGAACGAACCATCAGGCTGCTGGAAGTCGGGAATTTGATGTGGAAGATTCTTCCTCTCGCTACTGTTAAAACATTTATAGTGTTAGGTTGTTTTTTGTTTTATAGTTGTGTTGAAGTAAAATGTTGTGATTTGAATCCGTTATTTATGTTTATGTATTATTTGTCTTTGTCTTCTCCCCCGCCCCTCCTTGTGTGTGTGTGTGTATGCTAGCCTTTGTATATAAATTCCCCTGTGTGTTCTTTGAAGGGGTCAGTCAGTTTTGTTTGTTGAGTTGGGATGCCTTAGTCGATTTTTTTTGGGCCCACTTTTCTAATATTTCTTTTTGAGATTGGTTGTAAAAATCTTTTGTTAAGCTCTGATGAAAAATTAAATAGTTGTTTTTTATATGCCTTTGTCCTTGGGTTTGCTGGACGGACCGTCACAGAAACCCTGATGCGGGGGTCGGCTCTTAAAGCTTATCGTAATCTGTGATAAAATAACACATATAAAACAAAACTTCCACAGGCGGGACGTATTTATACAAAATCTGCTGAGTAATAAGTATGTGACGTAGAATCGATGTGCGCATGCGTTATGGGAATCACAGATAAACAGAACACCTGCCTCTGCCATAATACCTGCATTTCAAAAATATCCTACCAAAGCTCTTGAAATGGCAAAAAATTTGTTTGAACATAACAATGTAGATTTAACTCACCCTGAAAGTGAAGAACCTTTAAAATTGCAGGGGTAGATCATTGAGTTCTCACTCTTCACGGACACAACGCTCGGTGTGGAAGAGTTTCCTGTTTTATGTCCAGAACTGTTAAAAAAGAAAAAAAAAAATTAAAAAGCAGCATTGGCAAAATGAATGAGTAGGACAAATATGTTTGATTACAAAATTTGTCAAACAACTTAATTAGCATAAATTTAGTAGTATGTTTCTGTAACTTAGGCCATTTGATATGTCTGATAAAATTCAAAGATTAAAAGCAGATTTCACTCACCCTGAAAATGAAGAACGTTTAAAATTAAGAGGGTAATTCAGTAAGCCATTACTCTTCAGGGACACAACGCTCGGTGTAGGAGAGCTTTCAGTTCTCCGCATCAAACTGTAGGAAAGTAATGGATTTGAATGGAAGATGTTTTATCAAAAAAGAATGAAGCCAACTATATTTATATATTTCTTACTGTTTGAAACCAATTGGATAATCCAATGATTTGTTCTTTTTCATGGGGAACTTTGTCTGCTCTGCCCTAAAATAATTCAAGATCAAATTCAAACAATGAGTAAAAAAGATATTATAAAATCATAAAAAGAAGAGCTATTAAGAAATCTCAAAATTAAGTTGATCAGAAAGCAGAAAAATAAATAAAGACACAAAAGGTCACTCAGAATAATGACTTCTGAGGTTGGTAATAAACTCTGCATGATAAATAGGATAACTAGAAGTTATTTTATTGCTCGCTCAACACTGCAATAATGTTGATATTGATACTAATTAAGAAGCAGATACAGAAAAGAGCCATGAATCCAAAGTAAACTCAAAAAGACAAACAAAACTTTTGCAAAAATGTCAAAAGCAGGACAAAATATTAAAAGTATACTGAAATAAGAAAATTGTAAAATTGTGTTTATAAAAATGGAAATGTTATATAACAAATTAAAAATAATGATTAATTTACATTGAAACTCCATTTTGGAAAGTAGGAGGATGATCTGTGGATTTCTGATTTTTCAGGGAAGGATTCTGTGAATCAGATGTGGAGCTTTTCTCCTCGATCCTGGAACAAATCAGGGATTTTCAGATTTCAAGTCAAAGAAAAGATTGTTAAGTCCAATGCAATTTGTTGCAACTTTCTCTACTATGCAAATATTGTTTCACATAATGTTTAGCACATTAGAGTCTTAAATCAATCCTCTTACCTTTGAGGTCCAACCTGTGTGCCGTTTTCACAGGACAGGCCATCATTTATGGGCACAGATGCCTCCTTGCTTTCCTCAGACTGACTCATTGTAAAGTTTTCTCTAGAAAGACAAAAACACTGCATTAGTTACAGTCCTTCCTTAATGTTATGTCAATGTTTTTGCAGACCTGGGCCTAACGTGACTATGTCTGAGGTTTACAACTCAAAACGTGAACGCATGTAAATCTGGAGAAAATGGCACAATTTTACTAAAATCATTAAACCAATAAGGCTCCTCGTCCTTCTATCTTGAGATTTTATCCCTCAGCCACCTTTTAAATGTATTTTTTATATGCACTGATTGTCACCTTGAGGATTTGAGTTTTGTTTTCATTTGTGCGTTTGTGTAACAAGTCTTACCATATTTAGCTCATAAGCTGTTGTGTAATGTATTAGTCCCTTTATGTTTAGTTTCCTGGTTTATCCTACTGTTTATTTTTTATTACTTGTTGGGATTTTTCCCAGTCTGGTCAATAATCACACTCCCAGTATTTGAGCTCCTGAATTTTTGACATTTGTTCCTGGATTCTTCTGTTATCCTGTCAATTTCTCTGGACCTGTTTTCATGCGGTACGTTGCTCTTGATATTCCACATGAAATAACAACTACAGTCAGTTTTGCACTTGGGTTTAATTATCAAGAAAAATGTGACACTGACATTAATTAAATAAACCCTGGCCCTGATACATATTTATCTGCTGATGAGTAAAATAAAAACTGTCTGGAATTGTTTTTTTTTTTACTTCTTAGGAAAAAACTTAAAAATAAATCACTTCGAAAAATAGTTCTTCTCATGCTAGGTTATTTATTTTCTCTTTGTCTTTGCACTTATTATTTCAGATGAAAAATTGTATATAAACTTCCTCAACACATCAGCCTCCATATTTCTCTCTTGGTCTTTTAATTGTTATATTTCTACCTCAGGACAGAATAAAGAAAATTCTCAAATAGTTAAAACTCAATATATTTTTTGTTCGACCACACAGGATAGAAAATGAAACACAAATAACACATTTAAATATGTCTGACAGAATGTTTGCTGGTTTCTGTCAAATTGACAGTTTCCTTTTGAGAGCTATTTTCTGAAAATGTTTAATTAGTTTTCATTTATGAAATGAGACACAGATTTATAAATGATAAAAACAGAATAAAGCCAATGTTACTTTATCGTGTATTTGTCCATGAGAGACATGCAAACCACACTGAGAGGTAAATGAAAAATATGTTGTTTCCTTGTTCTCTTCCCTGTAAAATATGTCAGCAAACGACTGAAGTCATTGGGTTACCTGAGATTCAAATCTCCTGCAATGAACAGAAGTTGGACACAGCAGAGAAAAGTAAAACTCAAATAAAATATTGTTAGAAGCCTAAAATTAAACTTACAATAGTTATGAATTAATAAAGATTTATCAAATAGTTAAAAAATAAAAAATAAAAATACATATGACAAACAAATGAGGTAAAGGTTTTCCAAAGATGATAATTTTGTAAATGCCTGCTTAGAGTCTAAATCTACTGTACACATAAATAATCACTCAAATATGTTACCTCTAAAAACATTTGAATCAGATGTACTTGGAAAAAAGTGATGGATGGATTATTGTCCAGTTCGTTTCTATAGATGTTCAGACATGTAGACATGAAATGTAGCATACAAAAATATCTAAAAATAAAATCTGGTGAGAAAAGAAAAGTGTCTCCTTATCTTGAAAAATATTTCTGGAGCATCTATGTTTTGTGAACAGTGGCGGAGCTAGACGTTTTTTCAAGGGGTGGCCAAAGGGTGAGCAAAAGTTTATCAGAGGGGTCCATATACAAATGATGAACAAAAGGAAACACATATTTTCTCACACACACTGAAATTAAAATGGTTTATTTAACAAAGATTTGCCATGACCAAACAAGACGTTAAACGGCACTATGGAACAGTGAACATGTAAATGTAAACTCAGAGCCCAGCGTATGACCAAAAACAAATTCTCAAAAATAAATAAAAACTGGCTCCAAATAGTAAACTGCAAGACAATACCACCAGAGCTTACCAGCATTACCCTGGTGGTATTTATAAAGGTTTGAGAAACACTGCTATGGTCAAATAAGTTTTGAATGGGAACAACATACTGCAAACTCAAAGCCAGGATTCACTCAAGAGAGCATAATTCTCTGATTTTGGTGGGAAAAAGCAAAATGTTTTACAAATTCATCCATGTTGAGGGTATGTGCCTTCCTTGACTCAACACTGAGAATGCCAAGATGACTTAACCTGTCATCAGCCATAGTTGTTCTAAGGTGGTTTTTGATCAGCTTCACTGTCTTCCTCCCCAGAGTCTGACTGAATCTATATCACCCTCATCTCTCTCTGGAACTTATTGTGTCAACAGACACAATAAAAAAATGCAAAAAGCATCATGCTAACCTTTAGAATAAGGCTTATTGGATTTTACTACTTAATAACTCTCTGTCACAGCCTCTAACCTGCTGGTGATGCACTTGGGCCTGGAGTCTCCTGGCTGGCTTCTCCAGGTTGGTCACTGCTGCAGGGTTCTGTCTGGTCCTGGTTTTTGCCTCTTTAAGAAGAACTGGGAGATATTCCCTTTTCTCTTCATTTGGGCTCTACACAAAATAAGAGCCTGGTATTTAGACTCCATGACTGTTTGGCAGAGACAACACTATTTTAGCTATTATTTAAACTATAGTTTTTAGTTTTCTGTAACTAGCTAAAATAATACTAAATTAAAAACAGATTAATTAATTAATATAACTAGTTAGGTTATAATTCAAAGCTTTCATATGACATAGCCTACTTACATTTCAGTCATTATAAAACTTAATGTTTTTTTACATATTCTTACCACATACATTTCAAGCAAGAGCTGGGAGATATAAAACATTACAGGGCAGCATGTGCACTAAAAACATGTTAAAAGAATCTGTCTAAAACACGATCTATCAGCACTAGCATGGCTACTATAATAAACGAGGCATTACGGAGCGGTGCACAACCATTTCTTTTTTTTCTTTTTAGAAATGTATGACAAGTGCCGCCTCTCATTAGGAAGGTAACACAGCGGTTACCGCTGAGGGGAAAATGTAAATACCTGCAAAACTCCTCGACGGTGTAACTCTAAAGCCGCGGATGTGTTTTGGATCAAGCAGGAACCACATGTCAGCTTAACCAATGAACAGCGTCGGGCATCGGGCTGCCTTCAGGGACAGTCAGAAATTATTTTTTTCCTGGCAAATCTTTGCCGATCTCATAAGTATTATATTTTAAAAAGACCATTTCCAGTGCGGTGCCAGTAGGGGTGGCAAGGGCTCTGTTGGGGGTGGCAAGTGCCACCCCGGCCACCCCTCTGGCTCCGCCACTGTTTGTGAAAAGTAATATTCCTTCTAAAACACAAAACATTATACACAACCCTGATCATACTCTTCATCAGACCTCTTCAATATACCAAGCTAAATGTATTATAAGTGTAAGTCTTACAAATTCAAACTCCCCTGACAAATGAAGAAAACCATAGGATCAATATTTTTCCAAGAATTATAGATGTCTTGACTGGAAAGTCTAAACTTTTTATCTACATGACACAACAATGGTGTCTTAAACACGAAGGAATTTCACAAGGAAAAACATACTGCCACAGCTTGTTTGCTTTCTGTAACTGGAACGTTCTGGGAGCTGCCTTTAACACCACGGGAATGCTGTTCAACCAGAACAGAAAGTTCTGGTTGAACAGAAGCTTAGGATAGTCAAACACTTTAGATGATATTTATACACCAACACGTCTGTCCTACAGCACCAAAATTAGTTTTAACTTTCAAATTTAATACATTTTACATCCAATTAGAGAAGGAGCCTTGTATCTTTTTTATCCTTGGTCTCCCTCACATGGCTGCATAATTATCAGAGATGAAGCTGCAGGACAAATGGCCTTTTTCGCGTGCTTTTTGGAAAAATTGATTTTTGGGGGTAAAGTACAGCGGGGAATCTGTCAAAATGTTAAGAAACTTTTTAAAAAAAGTTAAATGTATTTCTTGCCATTATTTATAATATAAAAACTCTCCACAAGATGGTGCTCTAATGTAATCCCTGAGATTGGCCCTCTGGTAATGTGGACAAAAGCCATTTTTTAAAATCTGGATTACATCTGAGATGTAATCATATGCAGTAACTTCCCACCACTGTGTGTGAACCATATTCACAGGCAGATGGTGGAAAAAAGAACATATTTAAAAGCCTTTATGCCTCCTAATTTTATTTACTGTACACTGTAAAAACTGAGAGCAGCTGTACACTGTAAAAACTGAGAGCAGCTACAAGATGCCATCTTGTAGCTGCTTTCATGGAGTTTAACTTCCATGTTTTATTAGTTTTTTCTGCACAACACCTGAACTTATGGGTGTTCTGATTTTTAATTTTTCATTATTAATTAAACTCATGTCTGAAAGTTTACTATATTCACAACAGTTTTTGAGCTTTTCTTCCTCAGATAAAGGACTTAAAATTAATTTCAGTGTATGTTGTGAAAGAATATCCAAAATGTGGCTACATGGTCATATTCTGTTTTCAAATATGGAAAAAATAAACCTTACCTATGCAAAAAAAGCAAAACATAAAATCTCTACAAGATCAGAAAAACAAGCAAACATTTTATTGAACATTGTAATGTGTATCTAAACAGCTCATATCAATATTTGAATGAAAGTATAACCAAAATATGCGCAATTAAAGTCGCTTAGCAAAGTAAACTTCAAAAATAACAATTTTTATACACCATCAGTATAAAATTTGGGGGTAGTTACATTAGATTCCCACAAATCACACAGCATGTCAGAGGAAACTCCCACCATGACGCCCAAGAGAGGATCTAAACTTAAACTTAAACTTGTGGAAACATCATCTTCTCCAAAACCTCTGCTGTTTGCATAGCAGCAGGTTACAAACCAAAACTCAATTTTATTGTATGCACAGTGCTGCATAATACACACAGTTATAACTTGAAAGGCTACCGATGCATTGTTTGATTGGTTACTGTAAATTTGTATGGAACAATACCATGTTTACAAGAATTAAATATTTTGTAATAGTTTAATATCAGTAAATTCTAAACATTAGATTCCACAAATGTGCAGTTTGCACATTTACACAAAAAACCTATAAAAACAATAGATATATTGCCTGGTTGACTTCCAACAAATTTCAAATGTAAATGTTATTCTGTGGTAGAAAAGCTGTTCCACTCCTCATTCCTTCAAATGCAAACAGTCAGCAATTCAGTTTTTTCCTTCAATCACAGCAGGACATTGACATGAGTAGGAGGAGGCCCTGAAAACTATTATTATGTTTAAATAAATAATAGCTCATCTATCATCTAATGTTAACGGGTTCAGGTTCTATTCTCAAAACAGGATACACAGGTTGAGTGAATTTGGTGTTGAAGGTGTGAAGGTAGGTCATTTCATCAGGGAAAACCCCAAAGAAAGACACAGTGCCACTAGGCACTGGTGGCACTGTGTCACCAGTGGGGTGTTTGTGGCCGGTCCACAAACCCCCCTACTTTGTTTGAGGGGTCTACATAGATTTTAGTTATTTTGTTGTTGTGCAGAACAGAGAATCCTTCCTTTGAGCACAACAAAGCCCATGACTGATCATTCATTCCAAGACCACAGCGATTACTTTCCCCTCTCCTGATGTCTTTGTACGTCACTCCAATGGAAGCTTTTCCTCTCCACTCTGCCTCCCAGTAACAGCGACCAGTGAGATCATGTCTCCCCAGCAGCTCCTCCTCATTATCAAACCTTGAGAGCTTCTCTCCTTGTCCCACCGTCATTATTCTGTTAAATTCAGACAGTGTGAGGTTTCTGTGTGTGGTGGTGGAGTCCAGGATGAGTTCAACGGCATCTGATGGAGAGACAGCAGCATTTCATTAAGAGAACAACTATCTGGATTGTGTGCATTGATGTTAACTTCTGATCTAAAACAGAGTTTACAAAATCTAATGTCTTTTTTTTATTATTTCTATAGGATTTATTAAAAATAGGTTCAGTGGAAAACTCCAGATTTCAGCAAAACCTTCAAGCTGGAGGTAGATGCAAGTGCCACTGGGGCTGGGGCAGTGTTGCTCCAAAACGGGACAGATGACATTAGTCACCCAGTTTCCTACTACTCAGCTAAGTTCAAGCCTCATCAATTAAACAATTCCACAATTGAGAAGGAAACATTAGCCATGCTATTGGCTTTGCAGCATTTTGAAGTTTATGTGGGTTCAACAAGTCCTGTCATAGTCTATACAGACCATAATCCATTGGTTTTCCTGAACCGCATGTATAACCACAACCAACGGTTAATGCGGTGGGCTTTATTGGCCCAAGAATACAACCTAGACATTAGGCATAAGAAGGGGGTGGACAATGTGATAGCTGATGTACTGTCCAGGATATAATGTTGTTTATCTCACTGTGGTATAAATGTTGAAGAAATGTTTTATGTAGGATTTTATGGGGGAGGATGTTACGGTCACTGACCTCTAGGGGCCCTCTTCTTAAGAGAGTCCTCTCTCTGTTTTTCCAATACACAGGTGAAATGTGTTGGAGCTCATCAAACACCCCATAAAGAGCTTCCTACAACTAGTGTTGGATCCCTTCTTGTTTAGGCCTTGACCTGATCTGACACTTTGATTGGGTGATTTTGGCTCTGAGCCTGTTGAACTGTGTGTTTAACCAAAACCTGTTTGTTTGTTTTTTTTTTCACAGTGGAAGCCGGTAGGGGTTCTCTGCCATTTGTGTTCAACCATTTTCTCCTGTTTTGATGGTTAGCCAGGGAGTTCAGGTTTTGTACTTTCTTTTGTCTATTTACCATTAGAAAGTTTTTTTTTTTTTAAAACAGAAAGGGTGGGGGGGGGGGGGTTTGTTTGTTGTTTTGGCCTTGGAGACCCTGAAGATAAACGCTTCCCTGTGTTCTGTTCTTTGTTTTAGTTGATTTACCTGCACTGTAAAATCATCCACATTTTGCTACAGACATCCACTGTTTGTCTTTTGTGTTACAACCAGCGCCGGATTTTACCTTTAGTGGTTTTGGGGGGGGGGGGTTGTAACACCAGACCTTCAGGTTTTCAGTTTGATGTGGGAGGTTCAGAGCACGACTGAGATTTCAGTTTGTCCTGCACTGATTGTGGCAAAACAGCAGACATTAGTTTACCACAGATTACTGTACATGTAAAATAGAAATAAATACTTTTTAACCTAAAGTAAAACAGAAATTTCACGAAAACACAAGTAAAAGGTCAAGTGGAGCATTGTTCATCAATCAATCTAAAAGTCCAAATGTCTGTAATGTCTCTGAGCAAAGGGACGAGTCCAACCCTCAGGCGTGCAATGGAATGTCATGATGACAAGGAAAACAATTTTCTCTCCATCGCAGGTCAAAGTTTTTGTTTTGTTTTTTCTGCTTTGTACTTCTGATAGAATTGAACTCCTGACTACTTAAAGAACGTCAAACACTAACATCAGTTAAACTTACCAAACAAAAGCTGAAATAACAGTAAAGACTTAAATCATAATGTTTTGAGTCGCAGTTAAAACATTTCTGAATAATCTTCTCTTTTCATCAAATTGATACATCTTTGTGTTGAATTTCTAAATATAACTCTGTTGATCAAAAATGTTGTCCAGAGGTTGAAATTAAAGTAGTTTCATGTTCCATCAGCTTCTTTTAAAAACTTTTTTAACGCATCATTTCAGTCATTTAGTGAAAATGTCGTGAATTTTCTGGTGTAAGAATTCTCTTTATTGTTGATGAACATCATAATTACAATAAACAATACTTTATTCGAGGAAACATGGATTGATAAAAAATAAGGAAAAAAATTAGCAATGAAAGAAATTTTCAACATTTGTTTCAAGATGAAATTAAAAAAAAGTTTATTAGAAATATCTTGTTTCCAAAAACACATTGAAGTAAAAACATAACTGAAGAAACATTTAACTGATTTTAAAGGATTAATATTAAACAAGACAGAAGTGATTCAATTTATTGTTCTTAACTCCACATAAAGATTTATTTAAGCTCCTAATTTATTTTATGCAGTGTTTACTTTTATGTGACTATTCAGCTCATGACAGTAAAACTGTTTGCTCTGCATTTTATCATTAGTTTCAATGTTCAGACATAAAATACATGATTCTAACTCATTACGGAAATCCTGAAAATACATCCATACTGTATACCATAACATGTTTAATTATACAGCCCTTTAAAAAAGGACATAAGGTTGACCAAAGTACTGCACAAGCAAAAAAACTAAAATAATAAAAACATTTATAACAGTCTTAAATCCCAATGACACAAATATTGAATAAAAATCAGGCTACATAGAATAGGTCATTTCAAAGAGCAGAAGATGCTAAGAAGTAGAAAAGGTATGTTTACAAATGGCATTTAAAGGCATCAGTTTGTCTCATGTGCAGAAGAAACTCATTTACCAAGGATCCAGAATCCTTTTTAAAAGCTTAATAAACATTCAGCAATAATACATTCAGATTTAATTAGGCTACTCTGACCATAACAATCTTTACTAAATCTAACACAAAGTAAGAGATGAATCAACAGAGTCAGGTTCTATTCCAAAAGCAGGATACACAGGTTCAGTGAATTTGGTGTTGAAGCTGTGGAGGAAGGTCATTTTGTCAGGAGAAACTCTTATGAAGGTCAAAGTGCCACCAGGCCAGTCCACAAACACCCCTACTTTGTTTGAAGGTTCTACGTAGATTTCAGTGATTTTATTGTTGTGCAGAACAGAGAGACTGTCCTTAGAGCACAACAAAGCCCATGACTGATCATTCATTCCAAGACCACAGCCATCACTTTCTCCTCTCCCTCTGATTCCTTTGTATGCCACTCCAATGGAAACTTTTCCTGTCCACTCCACCTCCCAGTAACAGCGACCAGTGAGACCATCTCTGCACAGCAGCTGTTCCACAACATCAAACTTCTCAGGATTAGCAGAGCGTGGATGTTTCTCTCCTTGTCCCACTGTCACTTTTTTGTTGCAGTCAGACAGGGAGAGGTTTCTGTGTGCAGTGCTGGAGTCCAGGACGAGTTTCACAGCATCTGAAGGAGCAACAGCAGCAGTTCATTATGTCAACAATTATCTGGATTATTTGTGCTGGTCTTAACTTTTATTATAAATCTCATTTTACAAAACATATTTAATTGTTGTTTTATAATACTCTGAGATGACTTTACTGATTTAACCTGCTGTTTTTATACAATTGTTTGTCTGATGGTGATGACCATACTTACACTTGATCAGACCGGGACTTAAAAACTGTGATCCACTCGGCTCCACGCTGGAACAACATCAGTCAGGTTAGCAGTGATCAAGGAATTGTGATTACACTATTTGGTTTAGTATAATATGAAAAGATTAATATATTCTCACATTTCTGACATTTATTCTATTTTTAGCTATTTAGTTTGTTTGAAAAGATCATAGATCATAGACCTAATAGCGAGTAGACTTTGTCTGGTGCACATCGTTATCGTTACCTAAGAGTCTCTAATGCCCAGTTTGGGTTTTCCAGTCCAGCAGAGAGGATTGCCACTCCATGTTCTTCTGGGTGATTGTAACTCAGGTCCAACTCTTTGAGGTGAGAGGGGTTGGAGGCCAGAGCTGATGCCAGAACTTCACAACCTTCTCTTGTGATTAAACAACCTGACAACCTATACAAACACAAATATTTTTAAATTAGTTATTACTTCTTTGTTTGCACATTCAGGTTTTGTGGTTCAGTCATCATTGTCTTCTTCCTTTCCTCATTTATATATTTTACAGCTTATGTGTAAAATAGGGATATAAGGTGGCTATAATTTCTATATAATATTATTAAAAACATAAAATTCATAAAGGATGTGTGAAGAATACAGTTTGACCCTCAGAGGGTTGCTGGTTCCCTTTCCTCAATGTGTTGGAGAACCATTGGACAAAACACTATCAGACACCAGCGATGCAACTTTTGAATTAACTTTTAAAACATCTCCAAAAAGAAAACAAACAGTGTAAACATCATCAGATGTTAATGCTGAGCATGCTGTAAAATATATGTAGCAGCACAATAGCATGCATTGCACATGTCAGAAAAATAGAGAGTCCTCCCCTCCATCCTGGAGGTTTGAACTTGGAAATTTTGTTGGTAAAGTTAAAACTGCCTGAGCGTCTGCTCCAAGTGGTCAGGTGCACGACTCCTAATCTCTCAAAATGATGGATTACCTCTTAAGAAAAACTAATGAAAGTCGGCCAATATTACGATAATGTGATTTCTGGTTCCACCACTTCCATCTTGAGATGTTGAGCCTCTCACTGGCCACCTCAGACATGGGTTTTTGTTTCTGGTAACATTCAGACCCACCAGTGGAGAGGAAAGCTTGACATGTCAGAATTTATTCAGGAAATGTGTTTCATTTACTCTTTAGTGAATTAACTCTTTAGTGAAAAGCCAAAAATTATCTCAAGTTTTATTAAAAGCATTTGTTGTAAAATTGAATGTTATTTCAAATTTTGCCTTTTCCATGAACCATTTCTAATCCAATACTTTAAAATGTGGATAAAAAAACATTGATGAAAAAACAGCTACTGAATCCAAAGTTGTCTGTTAAAACGCTGAACTGTTGAGTGAATGTGGTAACATTGTGGGGGTGGACAGGGCAGAACAGGGACTGAAAATGACACTGTGATAAAACATTTAAAAGGTATTTTGGTAACTAACAGATAAGAACTTACCTTAAAGTTTCAAGCTTACAGGCTGGTTTGGAAAGTGATTCACACAGCAGCTTCAGTCCTGAATCTTTCATGTCGTTGTTACTCAGGTCCAAATCTTTCAATATATAGCACGGATAACTGAGGATAAATCCGATAAGCCGGGCAGCTTGAATCATTCAGGAAACAGCAACTGAGTCTAAATAAAAACTTAAAGTTAATAAATAAACAAAATGTTCATTTACTTTATTTTAGTGCAAGCAATGTGTGGTTGTTTTTTAACTTACACAACTTTAGGTAAGTTTATGAAAAGTGGTGCAAAACCCTCTTGAGCCTTCTTTGAAGTATAATACTTTCTCACATCAAAGTTTTTCTCATAGTTGTCTGAAAACATCAGGATGTGGATCAGTGCTGCCCACTGAGCTTTAGAGAAATTTTCTGTCTCCAGTTTTCCTGATTTCAAGATTTGTTCAATCTCTTTCAGTGAATAAAGATCCTTCACTTCATTTAGACAGTGAATTAAATTGGCTTTATCAAAGGGACACACAATTGTTTCAATCCGCTTCTTGATGTATTCAACGATGTTTTTCAAGGAACTGCTTGATATTTCTCTTTCTGTCACAAAGCCTTTGAGGACTCTCTGATTGGTTTTCAGAGAAAGACCAAGAAGGAACCTCAGAAGCAGATCCAGTTTGCCACCTGGAATTTCTATAGCTTTCTCTACAGCTTTCTTGTAGAAGTTCTCAACTTGTTCTTCAGACATCTTTGACTCAGGTGTGACTGATTCCTCTTCTGCCAGCAGATTGACACCAGTGTTGATGAACGTCAGATGGACATGAAGAGCAGCCAAAAACTCCTGAATGCTCAAGTGGACAAAACAGAACATGTTCTGATGGAAAAACCCCTTTTCCTCCTGAAAGATCTCTGTGAACACCCCTGAATACACTGAGGCTGCTCTGACATCAATGCCGCACTCTGTCAGGTCAGATTCATAGAAAATCAGGTTGCCTTTCATTAACTGCTCAAAGGCCAGTTTTCCCAAGGATTTAATCATTTCCCTGGTCTCTGCAGTCCAGAAGGTATTTTTGTCAGCGTTTTCATCATACTTGACCTTCTTCACCTTGGACAGAACCACCAAGTAGAGGATATACATCTCTGTCAGGGAGTTGGGTAGGTCTGCTTCTTCTCTGGCTTTAATGGCATCCTCTAGAACAGTAGCAAGGATCCAGCAGAAGACAGGGATGTGACACATAATGTAGAGACTTCTTGATGATTTTATATGAGACAGGACCATTTTGCTTTCCTCTTCCTCTGTGAATCTCTTTCTGAAGTACTCCTCCTTTTGAGGGTCATTGAATCCTTGGATTTCTGTCACCAGGTCAACAAACTCAGGGGGGATCCGATGAGCTGCTGCAGGTCGAGTTGTGATCCAGACTCGAGCTGAAGGAAGTAACCTCCCCTTGATAAGGTTTGCCAGCAGTACCTCTAATGATGCGGACTGTGTAACATCTGTAAGGACCTCTTTGGTTTTCAGGTCCAGAGGAAATCGACACTCATCCAAACCATCAAAGATGAACAAAACTCTGAAGTGTTCATAACTGCAGATTTCTGCTTCTTTCATTTCAGGGAAGAAGAGACAAATAAGTTCAACCAAACTGAACTTTTTCTCCTTTTCCACCATGTTCAGTCCTCTAAAGGAAAATGGAAATGTGAACTGGATGTCCTGGTTATTTTTTCCTTCAGCCCAGTCCAATGCAAACTTCTGTGTCAAGACTGTTTTTCCAATACCAGCCACTCCCTCTGTCATCACTGTTCTGACTGGTTTATCTCTTCCACTGATGGGTTTGAAAATATCTTCAGATTTGATTGTTAGTGGATCCATTTTATTTTTCTGAGAGCTTTTTTCAAAAATGTTTCACTTCATGGTCAGAGATCGTCTTCATGTCCTTCCGTTATGTAGAGGTCAGTGTAGATCTCGGTTGAGAAGGGTATGGATGACCTTCTTTGGCAGTTCCTTCAAACACATATGCTAGTCTCATCTTCAGGTTGGATTTGAGTTTACATTGGCTTTTGGACATAACACTATCTGCAAATGTGTAAAATGAGAAAACAAAGTATTAGACACTAAGGACTTTTACATTTCATCTCTTTTAAAGTGCAAGAGCTGTTTCACTAATAAGCACACGTATAATACGTTTTTATTGACATTTCTACAGATTTAATACAATTCTGAAATGACAGATAATTATTTCCAACGATAACAAAGCACCAAGTTAGAACTAAAGAAAGACTTTGATCTGAAATTAATTTAGGGCACATGCAGACCTCAAACTCATGACAAAACATCCAATAGTTTAAATACTCACTGAGACTGTGTTTCTATATTGAAGTTTATAATAAATTACAAACTACAGAGGGTCTTTGATAACTACATAGAAATTCAATTCATTTAATGAACTTTTTCATGAAGCTGTTCATTGATGAACATTCTGTGTACTTTAAAGAAATTATTGTTAGAATTGTTGGATTTATTTCATACCCCACAATACTTTCTCTTAAACAAAGGAACTGGATCTAAACATCCATAAAAAATTGGCAGAAAATTTCAAATTCTGTATCTTACTGTTTAGTAGAGCAAAGGCCAAGTCTTCTTGCTTCATTCTTCTCAAATACTTCAAGGTCATCTTCAGAAAAGCTTCTTTTGTCATTTTCTTCTGCTCTTCCTCCTGCTTCATTCTTCTCAAATGGTTATGAACAGTTTCTCTGTTTAAGAGCTTAAGAAAATTTCTCAGCTCATTCTCAACAAAGACAATAATGTTCCCCTCAAGATTCTGGAATAAAACAGAATTGCAATTACATTTTTTCAAGAAAGAAAATTCATTCATTCATTTCATCCCTGACAAATATTAATATATTTCTCAATCAAGCTGAATCAGCTCTGTTTATTATTAATACTAATAATGCTAACAGTAATTTGTTCACAAACCAGAAATGCAAAATAGTGCTTAGAAACAAAATCAAATGCTATTTTTGCTTTTTAGTTCCATTTAAATGTTTATGTGAGTCAAACACATGTTAAAAGCAGACAAAGATCTGAGCAAATACAGGATGTCATTTCTAAATGTTATGTATATAATCCAACATTAAATATTGATTGCAAGTTATTACAAACACTTAATAGCAGTTGTTGCTTAAATCATCATCAGTGTAAATCATTTGCCTCTGTATTTTGCACTTAGACAGGTTATCTTCTATGTAAAAATTGCTTAATGGCATGAAATATTTATCTGGTACAGAAAAATAAATACAGTAGAAACCTGAAAGGAGCCAAATAATTTCATAGGTATTTGTTCATAGATAACTGTGAATAAATTTATTGATAGCAAAATTTGTTCAATTATAGTTACTGACCTTAAATGTTGTGTCCATGTCTTCCTTTGGGGGGATTCTGAGTTGAGATCGAAACAAATCAAAGATATTTCCACATAAGCAACAATTCATCTAGTTAAATTTGCACTTAAAAGCACATAATCGAGACTGCATCATCAAGCAACCTGCAGAAATATTCACATCCCCAGAACTATGGACATGTTACACCAAAAACTTCAATGCAAGATCTTCTATTTTCTAGGTGAACACAAAGTAGTGCTTCATTGTGAAGTGAACAAAGGTAGAAATCTGAGAAGTTTAATGCAGGGCCCAGGTTATAAAACATTTAAAACAAGAGCTTTGAACATCTCAAATACTCATTTAAAAATCAATATAAGATGAAAAATAAAATGACTGATTACATTACATTCAACAAGTGAATTTTTCTGTGAAATTCAAAATTAATCACTTTGTTGCAAATTGTGATGTTTGCTGTTTCCGATCCTGAAGCAAATGAAGCAATAATGAGTTATGGTAGAAGTACAAACTGATACAAACAAGCATTAAACCTCATGAAGTGTCTAAAATGTTGATATTGTTACAAGCAGATTATCATTAAAAGCATCTTTGGTTAACAAATGTCTTTCAGCATTTTTACCTCTCAGATTTGAGCTGCTGGTCTTCAGGTTCAGAGAGTTTGGTCACATGTGACTCATCTTTGTCCCTTGATGGGCTTCTGACAGAGTGACCTTTACACAAGAAAGTCAACATGTAAGATCAAATTATTACACTCCAAAACTGCTTGATCAGTCTACATAACACAATCTATCTGCAGATTATATATTGGTGTTCATCTGCCTGGTCATCCTGTGAAAGTGTCACCTTTAAAGATTTTAACTTGGCCAGACCATATTGAAAGATATGTCTGCACTTTGAGCCTTTTGGTTTTCTGCATGTGATGTATCTTTTAGCTATTCTACAGGCTGCTGTGAAATTTAACACAGCAGCCTGTGTAAATATAACGTTGCACAACAGTGATTTTTGAACAGTGTTCAAAATCACTGTTGTGCAACGTTTTGCTTTACCTTTTAGCAGGCTGTAGTGTTTTTTTACTTTATTATTGTTGCATAATAAAAAGTCCTTAGCAGCTCTTTGTGATGGAAGACCTTGGCTGAGAGATTGCATGTAATACATTAATGGCGGCCAAATTTGTTGTAATTCTAATTACTCATAATATAAACTGGACAAAGTGACTAAAAATGTTCAGTTGATGTGTGTGTTTGAAAAAAAACCATTGTTGTACAAACAAAGGAAAAATGTTCTCCTACTGGATGATAGAGCATCAGCAAAGTCTCCAAGTTTCATCATCCTCAAAAATTCCCTTAGGAAGTTTGTGACCTCCTCTTCTTCTCTGGTAAAGATCTTCTCTGTTTCCTCACAATGAAACACGTTTCCGACCACATCATGTGTCCAAAGGCGTTTCGGGCAATTGGGAGTTAACAGCTGATGCAACTTCTTCAGCTCACTCCTTACAAGAAGAACAGTTTCTCTCTCAAGTCTCTGTAAGCAAAGATGTTGACGTTAGAGTTTTGAATCACTTATACAATATGATTATGTACTATTTTTATATATTTTTATGATGCATTGTTTGGGAGAAAACATGTGAAACAAAATCAAAAGACAAAGTATAACCAGTCTTTCCACATGATTATATAACTGTTGTATCAACAACTAATTTTTTACATGCAAAATAATGGTGGCATCATACCGTCTCTTAACCCAGAGCATTTCTCTGTTCATTTATGGCAAACTGGTTTTGTATAATCTCTTGATTCTGAGGTTAATGCCTTACTGTGTGTTACACCCTAATCCATAAATAAAATACAGAAAATAAAGTTTTCAGCTTTATTTTCATATAAAACAATGCCCAAAACTGAAACATTAAATAGTTTTTTTGCTCTAGGAAGGATGATTTTCTCTGGGTTGTTTTAGTTTTCTCTTGAGTTTGCATTTTGATCACTTGTTATTTTTTGCTTGATTCTTATTAGTTATTTGTTTTTGGTTTTGCTCAGTTTTTACATAGATGGTTTATTTCCATGTATGTTTAGAGTTAACAGTGTAACTTCATTCTCTGTGTTCAATTATTTTTTTTCTTCTGTGTATTTATGTTTTGCCAGCCAGTTTTCTCACTCACAGGTTTTAAGCAAAAAAATAAATGTTTATGTTCAACTGTTACATAATTTTTTAGTGTGCATAAAATGATTAAAAAAAAACTAGCACACCACTAACTATTACAAACCAGATAGACATAGTTTATGCTTCACAGTCCGTTTAATTTTGAAACAGTTACCTCAAAGACTTTGTGACAGTCTCCATGGAAACTGCTGGTCTCCTCTAGTATTTTGTCATCAGATCTGTGAAGAGTGATTATTCATAAGTGTGTAATTTGCTTTTACATAAAACACAAATAAGTAAAGCATACAACAAATAAATGCCTGCATGTACATACAAGAAGACCAAAATCAGGTACTAATTGTGCGGCAAACTAACGGTGTTGTAGAGGGTCGCATTGGGTTAACGGTGAATTTCAAACTGTCAGATGTGTGCTTCAATGCACTCCAGGCCGCTTCTTAGTTGTTGGAATCATCAATTTATTCCAATATAACTTCAGACTTTACAGGATTGACACATACTGACCAGGCTAAACCATACAATGGTGCCAACAATAAAGTGACATTACAACAGGGTCAACAGAAATTATGACCACCATTGGCGCATCATTTTCCTCATACATTCAAAGCCACCACGCCAGTATGGCTTCCACTCATACGTTAGTGAGAGTCAAGCCCACCTCAACACACCCACCACCCAAGTGTCAAAGCTGTGTGCTCCTGTGTCAATCATATGGCTCTTACTGCTACCCAACGCAATGGAAACCCTGATGCAGGGGGTCGGCTCTTAAAGCTTACCGTAATCTGCGATTAAATAACACATGTGAAACAAAACTTCCACAGGTGGGACGTATTTATACAAAATCTGCTGAGTCATAAGTATGTGACGTGGAATCGATGTGCGCATGCGCATTACAACACGGTAGGACGGAGTTACAGGAAGCACAGATAAACAGAACACCTGCCCCCTGCCATAATACCTGCATTTCAAAAAATATCCTACCCAAAATCTCTTGAAATGGCAAAAAATGTGTTTGAACATAATGCAGATTTAACTCACCCTGAAAGTGAAGAACCTTTAAAATTGCTGGGGTAGATCATTGACTTCTCACTCTTCAGGGACACAACGCTGGGTGTGGAAGAACCTTTAAAATTGCTGGGGTAGATCATTGAGTTCTCACTCTTCAGGGACACAACGCTTGGGTGTGGAAGAACCTTTAAAGTTACTGGGGTAGATCATTGAGTTCTCACTCTTCAGGGACACAACGCTCGGTGTGGAAGAGTTTCCCTGCTTTTATGTCCAAAACTGTTAAAAAAGAAAAAAACAAAGCAGCATTGGCAAAATAAATGAGTAGGACAAATATGGTTGATTACAAAATATGTCGAACAAATTGAATTAGGAGAAATTTAGTATTTGGAACCAAGTTGATAATCCAAGAATTGGTTATTATTCATTGCAATTCAGATTTCAGAATACAAGTTCAATTTCCTTTAGTTTGTTACAAAACAATCTAAAATCACTACAACAAAAATGTAAAGAAAAAACAGAAACATAAAAAAGAAATAAGAATACAAAGCATCACTCAGAATTGTGATGAATAACAACACAACTAACTGCAGTAGAATGTTTCTGTAACTTAGGCCATTTGATATGTGTGATAAAAATTCAAAGATTAAAAGCAGATTTCACTCACCCTGAAAATGAAGAACGTTTAAAATTAAGAGGGTAATTCAGTAAGCCATTACTCTTCAGGGACACAACGCTCGGTGTAGGAGAGCTTTCAGTTCTCCGCATCAAACTGTAGGAAAGTAATGGATTTGAATGGAAGATGTTTTATCAAAAAAGAATGAAGCCAACTATATTTATATATTTCTTACTGTTTGAAACCAATTGGATAATCCAATGATTTGTTCTTTTTCATGGGGAACTTTGTCTGCTCTGCCCTAAAATAATTCAAGATCAAATTCAAACAATGAGTAAAAAAGATATTATAAAATCATAAAAAGAAGAGCTATTAAGAAATCTCAAAATTAAGTTGATCAGAAAGCAGAAAAATAAATAAAGACACAAAAGGTCACTCAGAATAATGACTTCTGAGGTTGGTAATAAACTCTGCATGATAAATAGAATAACTAGAAGTTATTTTATTGCTCGCTCAACACTGCAATAATGTTGATGTTAATACTAATTAAGAGGCAGATACAGAAAAGAGCCATGAATCCAAAGTAAACCCAAAAAGACAAACAAAACTTTCGCAAAAATGTCAAAAAGCAGGACAAAATATTTAAAGTTTACTGAAACAAGAAAATTATAAAATTGTGTTTATAAAAATGGAAATGTTACATAACAAATTAAAAATAATGATTCATTTACATTGAAACTCCATTTTGGAAAGAAGGAGGATGATCCGTGGATTTCTGATTTTTTCAGGGAAGGATTCTGTGAATCAGATGTGCAGCTTTTTTTCCTCGTTCCTGGAACAAATCATGGATTTTCAGATTTCAAGTCAAAGAAAAGATTGTTAAGTCCAATGCAATTTGTTGCAACTTCCTCTACTATTCAAATATTGTTTCACATAATGTTTAGCACATTAGAGTCTTAAATCAATCCTCTTACCTTTGAGGTCCCGACCTGTGTGCCGTTTTCACAGGACAGACCATCATTTATGGGCACAGATGCCTCCTTGCTTTCCTCAGACTGACTCATTGTAAACTTTTCTCTAGAAAGACAAAACACTGCATTAGTTACAGTCCTTCCTTAATGTTATGTCAATGTTTTGCAGACCTGGGCCTAACGCGACTATGTCTGAGTCTTACCACATTTAGCTCATAAGCTGTTGTGTAATATATTAGTCTGTTTAGTTTCCTGGTTTATCCTACTGTTCTGTTTATTTTGTGTTACTTGTTGGGATTTTTTCCCAGTCTGGTCAATAATCACATTCCCAGTGTTTGAGCTCCTGAATTTTTTGACATTTGTTCCTGGATTCTTCTGTTATCCTGTCAATTTCTCTGGACCTGTTTTCATGCGGTTCGTTGCTCTTGATATTCCACATGAAATAACAACTACAGTCAGTTTTGCATTTGGGTTTAATTATCAACAAAAATGTGACACTGACATTAATTAAATAAACCCTGGCCCTGATACATATTTATCTGCTGATGAGTAAAATAAAAACTATCTGAATTTTTGTTATTTTTTACTTCTAAGAAAATTTTTTTTAAATTAATCACTTAGAAAAATAGCTCTTCTCATGCCAGGTTATTTATTTTCTCTTTTCTCTTTGCACTTATTATTTTAGATAAAAATTGTATATAAAGCTTCCTCAACACATCAGCCTCCATATTTCTCTCTTGGTCTTTTCATTGTTATATTTCTACCTCAGGACAGAATAAAGAAAAATTCTCAAATAGTTATAAACTCAATATATTTTCTGTTTCGACCACAATGGATAGAAACTGAAATACAAATAACACATTTAAATATGTCTGACAGAATGTTTGCTGATTTCTGTCAAATTGACAGTTTCCTTTTGAGAGCTATTTTCTGAAAATGTTTAATTAGTTTTCATTTATGAAATGAGACACAGATTTATAAATGATAAAAACAGAATAAAGCCAATGTTACTTTACCGTGTATGTGTCCATGAAAGACATGCAAACCACACTGAGAGGTAAATGAAATATACGTTGTGTTTCCTTGTTCTCTTCCCTGTAAAATATGTCAGCAAACGGGTCCTTCAGGTTTGCACTGAAGTCATTGGGTTACCTGAGATTCAAATCTCCTGCAATGAACAGAAGTCGGTTCAGCAGAGAAAAGTAAAACTCAAATAAAAGATTGTTAGAAGCATAAAATTAAACTTACAATAGTTATGAATTAATAAAGATTTATCAAATAGTTAAAAAATAAAAAATAAAAATACATATGACAAACAAATGAAGTAAAGGTTTTCCAAAGAGGATAATTTTGTAAATTTACAACATTGCCTGCTTAGAGTCTAAATAATTACTCAAATATGTTACCTCTAAAAACATTTGCCTCAGATGTAAAAAGTGATGGATGGATTATTGTCCAAAATATCTAAAAAATAAAATCTGGTGAGAAAAGTCTTACACATTCAAACTCCCTGTACAAATGAAGAAAACCACAGAATCCATATTTTTTCTAAGAATTATAGATGTCTTGACTGGAAAGTCTCAACTTTTTTTTTCACATGAGACAACAATGGTGTCTTTGATGCGAAAGAATTTCTTAAGAATAAAAACACTGTCACAGCTTGTTTGCTTTCTGTTACTGGAATGTTCTGGGAGCTTCTTTTAGCAGCATCGGGAATGCTGTTCAACCAGAACGGGCAGGTTCTGGTTGAACAGCAACCTTAGGATAGTCAAACATCCATCCATCCATTTTCCATCACCCTTCTCCCTAACGGGGTCGGGAGGTGCTGGTGCCCATCTCCAGCTGCATTCCAGGGCGAGAGGCGGGGTGCACACACTGGAGAGGTCACTAGTCTGTCGCAGGCACACACACACACAGGACAAACACACACACACACACACCTAAGGAGAATCTGAAAGCCCAATCAACCTGACAGTCATGTTTTTTGGACTGTGGGAGGACGTCGGAGAACCCGGAGAGAACCCACGCATGCACAGGGAGAACATGCAAACTCCATGCAGAAAGACCCCGGGCCGGGAATCAAACCCAGGATCTTCTTGCTGCAAGGCAACAGCGCTACCCATTGCGCCACTGTGCAGCCTCTAGTCGAACATTTCAGATGATATTTATAGTACACCAACACGTTTGTCCTACAGCACCAAAAAATGGTTTTAACTTTCAAATTTAATATATTTTACATCCAATTTTTTTTTCTTGGTCTCCCCACATGTCTGCATAATTATCAGAGATGAAGCTGCAGTGACAAATGGCCTTTTTTTTATTATTATTTTACATGTGTTTTATTGTGAAAATTGGATTTTTGGGGGTAACATACAGGGAGGAATCTGTCAAAATGTTAAGAAACTTTTAAAAAAAATGTTAAATGTATTTCTTGCCATTATTTATAATATAAAAACTCTCCACAAGATGGTGCTCTAATGTAATCCCTGAGATTGGCCCTCTGGTAATGTGGACAAAAGCCATTTTTTAAAATCTGGATTACATCTGAGATGTAATCATATGCAGTAACTTCCCACCACTGTGTGTGAACCATATTCTCAGGCAGATGGTGGAAAAAAAGAACATATTTAAAAGCCTTTATGCCTCCTAATTTTTGTTTACTATACACTGTAAAAACTGAGAACAGATTGACTCAGGTCCAACTCTTTGAGGTGAGAGGGGTTGGAGGCCAGAGCTGATGCCAGAACTTCACAACCTTCTCTTGTGATTAAACAACCTGACAACCTTTACAAACACAGATATTTATAAATTAATGTTATTACTTCTTGCTGCAAATTCAGGATTTTGTGGTTCAGTCATCAGTTGTGTTCTATGCATTCTTCCTTTCCTCGTTTATATATTTTTTCAGCTTACATATAAAAAAGGGATATTATGTGGATTTACATTAAACATCAGATGAAGTAAATGTTAAAATTCAGAAACAATGTGTCTATAGGACAAGCCTGACCCCTAGGAGGGTTTCTGGTTCCCTTTCCTCAATGTGTTGGAGAGAGTTACGTCCAAAAGGGCACAACATATTTGAGGACACATAGGCAAGGAGGATTCAAAGAATATTGTTTTATTTTTTAAACTTTCTTGATCTTACTGCTTCAATTTTGTGTGAAGGAAAAAAAGAGGGAATTAAGTATCCTCTTTTCCCCGTGTTGCAAAAAAATAAACATTCCAAAAGTATCAACAGAAAGATGGACCTGGTGAGCCGATCAAAAAAGGTGCAGTAGGGGGGCCAACACTATAGAGGGACCGTCGAAACCCCTGCTAGTACCGGACTAAAAATAATCTACTGAAACAAAAGAATCGAAAAACAGGACAACCGGTCTCACCAGGCCAAAATGATCACAAAACAAAAAAAAACCAAGGGCTAGCAAAAATACCCCCATAGCAGGCTGGACATCAGCTGCAGCCTATGGAAACGTGCGTGCCTCGTCAGGACGCATTCTTGGTGACAGTGATGGAGCGAGTGGAAGAGCGGCAGGGGCAAACGGGCGGCTTCCTAAACTGTCGCAACCTATTTATTTATAGGCGGTCCAAGAGCTCTATCAATTAACAAAGCCAAATTAATTACGAAAAGGAATTATCAATACGCTAAAATATATTAAACACAAAATCATTCAACTAAAGTCAATACAAAACAATTTAAGAAAAAAATATAATTATAATGTGCCCAAAGTACATAACAGAGAGCCATTGGACAAGACACTAGCAGACACTAGCTATGCAAATCTTGAGCAAACTTCTAAAATGTCTCAGAAAAAGAAAATGAAAAGTCCAAACATCATCAGACATTGATGCTAAGCAGTCAGAAATATTCTGCCCTCTATGAAAAGAAAAGAAAGTACAAAAAAATGTTAAAATATCAAGTAACAACTTGTACAAATGTACAATTTTGTGTTAATAAGCTGAAATCCATAGTCTTTCTTGAGCACCTCATAATGATATGTGGTTTAAGATAGAAGTAAGCAGTAATGCATGCAATAAATACATAAATTATTGGATGAGCTTCTCGAGATCTTCCTGAAGTTTTGATCCTTTAATCCTAGAAATAGGGCTGGTGATAGAAGGCTGACTTGGCAAATTGTCTTTCTGTGTCTCCGAATGTCCATGTCTGGATCCATCACTACACCACACTTTCGCACCTCATTACTATATTTATATATATTTGTTAAAACTGAGACGTAATCTGTGAAAAAGTGCTAACTAGAAACAACCAATCAGATCCAAGAGGAGGGTCTTAACGCTGTTGATCACCCTCTATGTGGCACTGCTCATCACCCAGATTTGTGATGTATAGAAGTCATTGTATTTTCTCCCTCATTGTATTTGCTTAGGTTTTCTCCAGGTATTCCAGTTCATACACAAAGTCTCAAATTGTGCATTATAGTGACTGGAGTTATAAGGCATAACAATTTCCTTATGGATTTTTGAGCCAGCACATCTGGAAATTTTACTGTATGTTTGCAAAATATTTCTATCAGCTTCTTTTAAAGAATTCTCTTTATTGAGTTAATCTTAACAGAATATGCATCATTAAACACATATCATAATTACAATAAACACAACGTTACTCTGGGAAACATCGATTGATAAAAAAAGTAAGAATAATAACACAAGGTTGACCAAAGTACTGCACAAGCAAAAAACAAAATAATAAAAAAATAAAAAACATGTGTTATATCCCAATGACACAAGTAAAAAAACAAATAACAATAAAAAAAATTTAAACAGTCCTAAATCCCAATGACACAAAATATTAAATAAAATCAGGCTGTGTTTTATTTCAAAAACACACTGAAGTAAAAACATAACTGAAGAAACATTTACACTGATTTTTAAAGTGATGAATATTAAACCAGACAGAAGTGATTCATTTTACATTAATCTGATCTGATTCAATTTATTGTTCTTAACTCCACATAAAGATTTATTTAAGCTCCTAATTTATTTTATGCAGTGTTTACTTTTATGTGACTATTCAGCTCATGACAGTAAAACTGTTTGCTCTGCATTTTATCATTAGTTTCAATGTTCAGACATAAAATACATGATTCTAACTCATTACGAAATCCTGAAAATACATCCATACTGTATACCATAACATGTTTAATTATACAGCCCTTTAAAAAAGAACATAAGGTTGACCAAAGTACTGCACAAGCAAAAAACAAAATAATAAAACATTTATAACAGTCTTAAATCCCAATGACACAAATATTGAATAAAAATCAGGCTACGTAGAATAGGTCATGTCAAAGAGCAGAAAATGCTAAGAAGTAGAAAAGGTATGTTTACAAATGGCATTTAAAGGCATCAGTTTGTCTCATGTGCAGAAGAAACTCATTTACCAAGGATCCAGAATCCTATTTAAATGCTTCACAGCAATAATACATTCAGATTTAATTAGGCTACTCTGACCATAACAATCTTTACTAAATCTAACACAAAGTAAGAGATGAATCAACAGAGTCAGGTTCTATTCCAAAAGCAGGATACACAGGTTCAGTGAATTTGGTGTTGAAGCTGTGGAGGAAGGTCATTTTGTCAGGAGAAACTCTTATGAAGGTCAAAGTGCCACCAGGCCAGTCCACAAACACCCCTACTTTGTTTGAAGGTTCTACGTAGATTTCAGTGATTTTATTGTTGTGCAGAACAGAGAGACTGTCCTTAGAGCACAACAACGCCCATGACTGATCATTCATTCCAAGACCACAGCCATTACTTTCTCCTCTCCCTCTGATTCCTTTGTATGCCACTCCAATGGAAACTTTTCCTGTCCACTCCACCTCCCAGTAACAGCGACCAGTGAGACCATCTCTGCACAGCAGCTGTTCCTCAACATCAAACTTCTCAGGATTAGCAGAGCGTGGATGTTTCTCTCCTTGTCCCACTGTCACTTTTTTGTTGCAGTCAGACAGGGAGAGGTTTCTGTGTGCAGTGCTGGAGTCCAGGACGAGTTTCACAGCATCTGAAGGAGCAACAGCAGCAGTTCATTATGTCAACAATTATCTGGATTATTTGTGCTGGTCTTAACTTTTATTATAAACCTCATTTTACAAAACATATTTAATTGTTGTTTTATAATACTCTGAGATGACTTAACTGATTAAACCTGCTGTTTTTATACAATTGTTTGTCTGATGGTGATGCATAATTAAAGGCTGTCAATTTGGCTGAAAATAGTTCTATTTTTGCATTATTTTTATTTTCAATTAAATTTAACAAAGTGAATTAATTGAGGTTTAAATGTAGCAGACCAATCCAGACTTAATCATTCTCAATTCAAGATCAATTCAGCACTTGAGATCTGTCCTGAGAGATATCCCGCTCCAATCTCCCGAGAGATCCAGGAGATTTGTATGAAATCTCCTGGATCTTTGTGTTGTTGTAAATGATAGTAGGAAAGTGACCAGTGTGTTTTCAGCACCACGTTTATGTGAGTAGTGACGACGAGAAAGCAACAGAAAGATGCATATTATTTCACTATAAAGATCCTATGGTGATCAATCAGATCACACAGACACACCATCGACTCTTTATGATTGCTGCAGTTCATTCCATAAATTATTTCCATTTTCAAAAGAAAGTTGATGTTTCAAAACTGAATATGTTCTTCTGAGATTCAAGGTACATATGAACAATGCAAGGTAATGAAACACTTCCCTCCTCAAAAATGAGTCTGATGCAAATGATGGTGAAACATTAGTTGATTTTACAGTAAAGCACCAAGTGAAAATGTAATGCAGGCAGATGATGCATTAACAAAATATAGAGCTTGTCTCTGCTTTAACCATTAAAATTAAACAATTACAGATAGATGGTTTGGTCTTATATTTGTGTCCTTTGTATTCTTCATCCCCTTCAACTTTTGTTTTATATCTTTGTGTTGAGCTAAAGTAAATATTATTAAACTGTGTTTGTGTTCATAAATTATAATCAACATTTCTGCTACATAATCTGGTCATGTTACATCCATCTGTTTAGTACAAAAGCTGAAAATTACAGATAAAACCTCACAACTTTACATTTAATACTTTTTCTTTACATCCCACCAGAAATGTCCAACCAGTGGAAAAGGACAAATAGATTCTATATTTTATAGCCACTCATTTGTGCATGAAATTATTCCTCTCAAACTGAAACGAATACACAGAAAAAAACAAACACTTCAACGTTCTTATTGGTTTCAACACACATCATAATTTAGTGGTCAATCTCAAAGACATCAATGGTTTATCTAACATAGAAGCTTTTACTGGAAAATCAGATTTGACGTCAATATTATTTTTTCATGATCTGTCACTTATTTATTAAAAATGACCATACTTACACTTATTCAGACCGGGACTTAAAAACTGTGATCCACTCGGCTCCACACTGGAACAACATCAGTCAGGTTAGCAGTGATCAAGGAATTGTGATTACACTATTTGGTTTAGTATAATATGAAAAGATTAATATATTCTCACATTCTGACATTTATTCTATTTTAGCTATTTAGTTTGTTTGAAAAGATCATAGATCATAGACCTAATAACAAGTAGACTTTGTCTGATGCACATCCTTATCGTTACCTAAGAGTCTCTAATGCCCAGTTTGGGTTTTCCAGTCCAGCAGAGAGGATTGCCACTCCATGTTCTTCTGGGTGATTGTAACTCAGGTCCAACTCTTTGAGGTGAGAGGGGTTGGAGGCCAGAGCTGATGCCAGAACTTCACAACCTTCTCTTGTGATTAAACAACCTGACAACCTATACAAACACAAATATTTTAAATTAGTTATTACTTCTTGTTGCACATTCAGGTTTTGTGGTTCAGTCATCATTGTCTTCTTCCTTTTCTCATTTATATATTTTACAGCTTATATGTAAAACAGGGATATAAGATGGCTATAATTTCTATATAATATTATTAAAAACATAAAATTCATAAAGGATGTGTGAAGAGTACAGTTTGACCCTCAGAGGGTTGCTGGTTCCCTTTCCTCAATGTGTTTGAGAACCATTGGACAAAACACTATCAGACACCAGCGATGCAAATTTTGAGTTAACTTTTAAAACATCTCCAAAAACAAGAAAACAAAACAGTGTAAACATCATCAGATGTTAATGCTGAGCATGCTGTAAAATATATGTAGCAGCACAATAGCATGCATTGCACATGTCAGAAAAATAGAGAGTCCTCCCCTCCATCCTGGAGGTTTGAACTTGGAAATTTTGTTGGTAAAGTTAAAACTGCCTGAGCGTCTGCTCCAAGTGGTCAGGTGCACGACTCCTAATCTCTCAAAATGATGGATTACCTCTAAGAAAAACTAATGAAAGTCGGCCAATATTACGATAATGTGATTTCTGGTTCCACCACTTCCATCTTGAGATGTTGAGCCTCTCACTGGCCACCTCAGACATGGGTTTTTGTTTCTGGTAACATTCAGACCCACCAGTGGAGAGGAAAGCTTGACATGTCAGAATTTATTCAGGAAATGTGTTTCATTTACTCTTTAGTGAATTAACTCTTTAGTGAAAAGCCAAAAATTATCTCAAGTTTTATTAAAAGCATTTGTTGTAAAATTGAATGTTATTTCAAATTTTGCCTTTTCCATGAACCATTTCTAATCCAATACTTTAAAATGTGGATAAAAAAACATTGATGAAAAAACAGCTACTGAATCCAAAGTTGTCTGTTAAAACGCTGAACTGTTGAGTGAATGTGGTAACATTGTGGGGGTGGACAGGGCAGAACAGGGACTGAAAATGACACTGTGATAAAACATTTAAAAGGTATTTTGGTAACTAACAGATAAGAACTTACCTTAAAGTTTCAAGCTTACAGGCTGGTTTGGAAAGTGATTCACACAGCAGCTTCAGTCCTGAATCTTTCATGTCGTTGTTACTCAGGTCCAAATCTTTCAATATATAGCACGGATAACTGAGGATAAATCCGAGAATCGGGCAGGTTTCCTCATTCAGGAAACAGCAACTGAGTCTAAATAAAAACTTAAAGTTAATAAATAAACAAAATGTTCATTTACTTTATTTTAGTGCAAGCAATGTGTGGTTGTTTTTTAACTTACACAACTTTAGTTTGAGTTTGATTAAGAAGTGGTGCAAAATCCCTCTTGAGCCTTCTTTGAAGTATAATACTTTCTCACATCAAAGTTTTTCTCATAGTTGTCTGAAAACATCAGGATGTGGATCAGTGCTGCCCACTGAGCTTTAGAGAAATTTTCTGTCTCCAGTTTTCCTGATTTCAAGATTTGTTCAATCTCTTTCAGTGAATAAAGTTCCTTCAGTTCATTTAGACAGTGAATTAAATTGGCTTTATCAAAGGGGACACACAATTGTTTCAATCTTCTCTCTGATGTACAGAACGATGTTTTTCAAGGAACTGCTTGATATTTCTCTTTCTGTCACAAAGCCTTTGAGGACTCTCTGATTGGTTTTCAGAGAAAGACCAAGAAGGAACCTCAGAAGCAGATCTAGTTTGCCACCTGGACTTTCTATAGCTTTCTCTACAGCTTTCTTGTAGAAGTGCTCAACTTGTTCTTCAGACATCTTTGACTCAGGTGGACTGATTCCTCTTCTGCCAGCAGATTAACACCAGTGTTGATGAACGTCAGATGGACGTGAAGAGCAGCCAAAAACTCCTGAATGCTCAAGTGGACAAAACAGAACATGTTCTGATGGAAAAACCCCTTTTCCTCCTGAAAGATCTCTGTGAACACCCCTGAATACACTGAGGCTGCTCTGACATCAATGCCGCACTCTGTCAGGTCAGATTCATAGAAGAACAGGTTGCCTTTCATTAACTGCTCAAAGGCCAGTTTTCCCAAGGATTTAATCATTTCCCTGGTCTCTGCAGTCCAGAAGGTATTTTTGTCAGCGTTTTCATCATACTTGACCTTCTTCACCTTGGACAGAACCACCAGGTAGAGGATATACATCTCTGTCAGGGAGTTGGGTAGGTCTGCTTCTTCTCTGGCTTTAATGGCATCCTCTAGAACAGTAGCAAGGATCCAGCAGAAGACAGGGATGTGACACATAATGTAGAGACTTCTTGATGATTTTATATGAGACAGGACAATTTTGCTTTCCTCTTCCTCTGTGAATCTCTTTCTGAAGTATTCCTCCTTTTGAGGGTCATTGAATCCTCTCACTTCTGTCACCAGGTCAACAAACTCAGGAGGGATCAGATGAGCTGCTGCAGGTCGAGTTGTGATCCAGACTCGAGCTGAAGGAAGTAACCTCCCCTTGATAAGGTTTGCCAGCAGTACCTCTAATGATGCGGACTGTGTAACATCTGTAAGGACCTCTTTGGTTTTCAGGTCCAGAGGAAATCGACACTCATCCAAACCATCAAAGATGAACAAAACTCTGAAGTGTTCATAACTGCAGATTTCTGCTTCTTTCATTTCAGGGAAGAAGAGACAAATAAGTTCAACCAAACTGAACTTTTTCTCCTTTTCCACCATGTTCAGTCCTCTAAAGGAAAATGGAAATGTGAACTGGATGTCCTGGTTATTTTTTCCTTCAGCCCAGTCCAATGCAAACTTCTGTGTCAAGACTGTTTTTCCAATACCAGCCACTCCTTCTGTCATCACTGTTCTGACTGGTTTATCTCTTCCATTAAAGGGTTTGAAGAGCTCTTCACGTCTGATTGTTATTGGATTTACTATATATTTGAGAGCTTTTTCAAAATGTTTCACTTCATGGTCACGGATGGCGTCATCATCTCTTTCAGTTATGTAAAGGTCAGTGTAGATCTGATTGAGAAGGGTTGGATGACCTTCTTTGGCAGTTCCTTCAAACACATATGCTAGTCTCATCTTCAGGTTGGATTTGAGTTTACATTGGCTTTTGGACATAACACTATCTGCAAATGTGTAAAATGAGAAAACAAAGTATTAGACACTAAGGACTTTTACATTTCATCTCTTTTAAAGTGCAAGAGCTGTTTCACTAATAAGCACACGTATAATACGTTTTTATTGACATTTCTACAGATTTAATACAATTCTGAAATGACAGATAATTATTTCCAACGATAACAAAGCACCAAGTTAGAACTAAAGAAAGACTTTGATCTGAAATTAATTTAGGGCACATGCAGACCTCAAACTCATGACAAAACATCCAATAGTTTAAATACTCACTGAGACTGTGTTTCTATATTGAAGTTTATAATAAATTACAAACTACAGAGGGTCTTTGATAACTACATAGAAATTCAATTCATTTAATGAACTTTTTCATGAAGCTGTTCATTGATGAACATTCTGTGTACTTTAAAGAAATTATTGTTAGAATTGTTGGATTTATTTCATACCCCACAATACTTTCTCTTAAACAAAGGAACTGGATCTAAACATCCATAAAAAATTGGCAGAAAATTTCAAATTCTGTATCTTACTGTTTAGTAGAGCAAAGGCCAAGTCTTCTTGCTTCATTCTTCTCAAATACTTCAAGGTCATCTTCAGAAAAGCTTCTTTTGTCATTTTCTTCTGCTCTTCCTCCTTCCAATTTAAAACCTCTTCATGCTCATCTTGGTTATGAACAGTTTCTCTGTTTAAGAGCTTAAGAAAATTTCTCAGCTCATTCTCAACAAATTCCCCTCAAGATTCTGGAATAAAACAGAATTGCAATTACATTTTTTCAAGAAAGAAAATTCATTCATTCATTTCATCCCTGACAAATATTAATATATTTCTCAATCAAGCTGAATCAGCTCTGTTTATTAGTAGGGTCAATGCTAACAGTAATTTGTTCACAAACCAGAAATGCAAAATAGTGCTTAGAAACAAAATCAAATGCTATTTTTGCTTTTTAGTTCCATTTAAATGTTTATGTGAGTCAAACACATGTTAAAAGCAGACAAAGATCTGAGCAAATACAGGATGTCATTTCTAAATGTTATGTATATAAACCAACATAAAATATTGATTGCAAGTTATTACAAACACTTAATAGCAGTTGTTGCTTAAATCATCATCAGTGTAAATCATTTGCCTCTGTATTTTGCACTTAGACAGGTTATCTTCTATGTAAAAATTGCTTAATGGCATGAAATATTTATCTGGTACAGAAAAATAAATACAGTAGAAACCTGAAAGGAGCCAAATAATTTCATAGGTATTTGTTCATAGATAACTGTGAATAAATTTATAGGTACGAAAGTTTGTTCAATTATAATTACTGACCTTAAATATTGTGTCCATGTCTTCCTTTGGGGGGATTCTGAATTGAGATCGAAACAAATCAAAGACATTTCCACATAAGAAACAATTTATCTAGTTAAATCTGCACTTAAAAGCACATAATCGAGACTGCATCATCAAGCAACCTGCAGAAATATTCACATCCCCAGAACTATGGACATGTTACACTGAAAACTTCAATGCAAGATCTTCTATTTTCTAGGTGAACACAAAGAAGTGCTTAATTGTGAAGTGAACAAAGATAGAAATCTGAGAAGTTTAATGCAGGGCCAGGTTATAAAACATTTAAAACAAGAGCTTTGAACATCTCAAATACTCATTTAAAATCAATATAAGATGAAAAATAAAATGACTGATTACATTACATTCAACATGTAAATTTTCTGTGAATTTCAAAATTAATCACTTTGTTGCAAATTGTGATGTTTGCTGTTTCATATCCTGAAGCAATTGAAGCAATAATGAGTTATGGTAGAAGTACAAACTGATACAAACATGCATTAAACCACATGAAGTGTCTGAAATGTTGATATTGTTACAAGCAGTTTATCATTAAAAGCATCTTTGGTTAACAAATGTCTTTCAGCATTTTTACCTCTCAGATTTGAGCTGCTGGTCTTCAGGTTCAGAGAGTTTGGTCACATGTGACTCATCTTTGTCCCTTGATGGGCTTCTGACAGAGTGACCTTTACACAAGAAAGTCAACATGTAAGATCAAATTATTACACTCCAAAACTGCTTGATCAGTCTACATAACACAATCTATCTGCAGATTATATATTGGTGTTCATCTGCCTGGTCATCCTGTGAAAGTGTCACCTTTAAAGATTTTAACATGGCCAGGCCATAGTCAAAGTTATGTCTGCACTTTGAGCCTTTTGGTTTTCTGCATGTGATGTATCTTTAGCTATTCTACAGGCTGCTGTGAAATTCAACACAGCAGCCTGTGCAAATGCAACGTTACACAGGCAACGTTGTATTTGCACAGCCAAATACAACGTCAATGGAGTTTTCCATCGAAACTCCATTGACCATGACAATTTGGTCTTTGTGGTAGAGGCGTCCCATTGCCGGTCCATCAAAACATCCGACACCACCACAGCTGTGTCGCCGGTGTCTGGGTGAGCCTTGTCCTTCCCTCCGGATAGAGCAAAACCAAAACCCACCTTTGAGTCTTTGTTTAGATTTACTGTGTGCTGCTCCCAACAGTGATTTGTTGCACAACAAATTACTGTTGTGCAACGTTTTGCTTTACCTTTTAGCAGGCTGTAGTGTTTTTTTACTTTATTATAATTGCATAATAAAAGTCCTTAGCAGCTCTTTGTGATGGAAGACCTTGGCTGAGAGATTGCATGTAATACATTAATGGCGGCCAAATTTGTTGTAATTCTAATTACTCATAATATAAACTGGACAAAGTGACTAAAAATGTTCAGTTGATGTGTGTGTTTGAAAAAAAACCATTGTTGTACAAACAAAGGAAAAATGTTCTCCTACTGGATGATAGAGCATCAGCAAAGTCTCCAAGTTTCATCATCCTCAAAAATTCCCTTAGGAAGTTTGTGACCTCCTCTTCTTCTCTGGTAAAGATCTTCTCTGTTTCCTCACAATGAAACACGTTTCCGACCACATCATGTGTCCAAAGGCGTTTCGGGCAATTGGGAGTTAACAGCTGATGCAACTTCTTCAGCTCACTCCTTACAAGAAGAACAGTTTCTCTCTCAAGTCTCTGTAAGCAAAGATGTTGACTTTACAATATGTTTAGATACTAATTTCTCATCTGTTTAGTGTGCATGGTGTGAAAGAAACATGTTGTTTAACAAAATCAATACGCAAAGTATAACCATTCTTTCCATGTGATCACATAACTGTTGTATCAACAACAAACTTCTTTATGTGTAGCTTTCATATTGTCTCTTAACCCAGAGTATTTCTCTCTTAATTTATGGCAAACTGGCTTTGAATAATCTCGATTCTGAGGTTAATCCAGACATAAAATAAAGTTTTCACATTTATTTTCATATAAAAAAATGCAAAAACTGAAACATTAAAGAGTTTTTTTGCTCTAGGTAGGATGATTTTCTCTGGATCCTGGGTTGTTTTAGTTTTCTCCTGGGTTTGCATTTTGATCACTTCTTATTTTTTTCTAATTTTTATCAGTTATTTTGTTTTTGGTTTCGCTCAGTCTTCACATAGATGTTTATTTCCATATATGTTTAGAGTTAACAGTGTAACTTCATTTTCTGTGTTCAATCATTTTTAATTTCTGTGTTTTTATGTTTTGCCAGCTCCCCATTTAGTTTTCTGTTCCTTTTCTCCTCCAGCTCCCTTACTTTCTCTCCCTCAGCATGCCTGTCTGGTCTCCTGTCCTCTCTTTTTATGGAAAAAAAAATCCTCAAAAATAGGACAAAAACCTGTCACTGAGGCTCACTCACAGGTTCTAAGAAATAAACAAATGTTTATGCTCAACATTTAGTGTACATATAATGATTAAAAAAGACAATCACACCACCAGCTTTAAAAACAAAATAGACATAGTTTATGCTTCACAGTCTGTTTAATTTTAGTTTTGAAACAGTTACCTCAAAAACTTTGTGACGGTCTCCATGGAAACTGCTGGTCTCCTCTAGTATTTTGTCATCAGATCTGTGGAGAGTCATTATTCATGTAATTTGCTTTTATATGAAATACAAACAACTCAATAAATATATTGTATTTATGCCTGCATGTATGTACAAGAAGACTTAAAACAGGCACCCAACGCAATAAAAGCCCTAATGGCTGAATTCATAAAAAAATATCATGCCAAAGTTCCTGAAATGGCCATAAAGATTCTTGAACTTAACAATGCAGAGTTGACTTGCCCTTAAAATGAAGAACGTTAAAAATTAGTTGGGTATTTCATTAAGATCTTGCTCTACACGAACACAACTCCCAGTGTGGAAGAGTTTCTCATTTTCTGCACAAAACTGCTAAAAACATAGAATGAAGAATGAATCACAAGAATAAATATATTTGATTAAAAAAAAAAATCAAACAAATTGAATTTGCAGAACTGTTGCCAACTGAAACTAGGTAAGGAGATAATCCAAGAAGTTGTTATTTATCATTGGAAAACAGTATTTATACTCTTTAAAAGGTTTTCCAATGACAGAAAAGACATTATAATGAGTAAAAAGAGCAATTTCAAGGTTATCGAAAAAAAAAAACGTTATTTTTTTGTTGATGAAATTGAGTTCTAATGTTGAAAATTATTACTAAGGGCATTTGTAGAAATTATAACTCAAAAGAATAGAAACCAGATATGTTGTGATGCGATTCTGCTTTGACCTTAGCCTCTATGATATGTCCAATAAAACTCAGAGATTAAAAGCTGCATTAACTCACCCCGAAGACGAAGAACCTTTAAAATTAACGGGGTAATCCATCGAGTCGTTGCTCTTTAGAGACAAAACGCTCGGTGTGGAAGATTTCCCCATTTTCTGCCCAAAACTGTAAAAAAAAAAAAAAAAGTATTGTTAGTGAAATGAAAGACAAGTACAAAGATTTTTGATCAAAACAGAACAAAACACACTGAATGTGAAGAAATTTTATGGTTTGAAACCAAGAGAATAATCCAGTGATTTATTATTCTTCATTGGACAACAGATTTTGGAAAACTTATTCAACTGAATATATTTTAATGAGTTTCTGCCTTTGTTTTAGGTTGTGTTACACGTTTGATAAAATTCATATATTGATAAAATTTATATATTAAAAGTAGTGTATACTCACCCTGAAGGCGAAGAACCTTTAAAATTAACAGGATAATCCATCGAGTCGTTGCTCTTTAGGGACACAACGCTCGGTGTGGAAGAGTTTCCTGTTTTCTGCCCAAAGCTGGAAAAAAAAAAAAGTAGCTGTAGCAAAATGAGGGACTGAACAAAGATGTTTGATCAAATCAAAACAAAGCAAACTGAATGTGCATAAATGTTACTGTGTATTAAAAAGAACACTGCAAGAATATGCAGAAACACTGGAAGAATATGTAGAAACACTGCAAGAATATGCAGAAACACTGGAAGAATATGTAGAAACTGAATATATTTCAATGAGTTTCTGCCTAACATAACAACATTAGGTTGTTTGACACATTTGATAAAATTCATATATTAAAAGTGGTGTATACTCACCCTGAAGGCAAAGAACCTTTAAAATTAACAGGGTAATCCATCGAGTCGTTGCTCTTTAGGGACACAACACTCGGTGTGGAAGAGTTTCCTGTTTTCTGCCCAAAGCTGTAAAAAAAAAGTAAATGTTGTTTTGGCGAAATGAGAGTCTTGAACAAAGATGTTTGGTCAAAACACCACAGAACAAAAAATGAATGTGAAGAAATTTTCTTGTTTGTAACCAAATGAATAATCCAAGGATTTATTGTTCATCATAGGAAAACAGATTTTTGGAAAACTTATTCAACTTTATGGGTTCAGTTCTGACATAATTAAAAGATAGGTAAAATTCAAGGATCAACAGAGTGAACAAAATTGATTATGTCAAAACTTCCTGCAGGAGTGAATATCCAAACATATAAATTCTAGATCAAAAGTAAAAACAAAAAAGAACACAAAGAATGTTGTGATCATAACTATTCCCAGGTCTGTGGTCACCAATGCATAATAGATGTAATCATTGGATTTGTCCTTTTCCTGCTACCAAGACAAGAGTCACCAAGCAGTGATGAACTTCACACAGAAAAAACTCTTCAGGTGAGAAACCTTCTTAGGACCATCTTAACCTTCTGCTTACGATACACATTCTTAAAAGCAACATACTCTTTCATTTCTGTGCTTCCATATCGGAACATTCATTAACATCACAAATCTATAATTTATTGAATCACGTTGTTAACAATGCTGCCCTTTGCACAGTTTTTTCTTCAGTAGCCCTGAAAATAAATATTCAACACTGAGACAATCACACACCTGTGAAAATGTGGTGTTGAGAAAGTCTGTAAAAGAAATATAGATCTATCTTCATGAAGACATATAGATCTGTCATTTGTGTATTAATATGAACTCTGATAAAAATTGTAAAAACTGAAAATATTTTAATTAGTTTCTGCCCTGACTTTAGGGTATTTAACATGTTTGATAAAATTCATATATTAAAAGTTGTGTATACTCACCCTGAAGGTGAAGAACCTTTAAAATTAACAGGGGTAATCCATCGAGTCGTTGCTCTTTAGGGACACAACGCTCGGTGTGGAAGAGTTTCCTGTTTTCTGCCCAAAGCTGGAAAAAAACAAGTAGCTGTAGCAAAATGAGGGACTGAACAAAGATGTTTGATCAAATCAAAACAAAGCAAACTGAGCATAAATGTTACTGTGTATTAATAAGAACACTGCAAGAATATGCAGAAACACTGGAAGAATATGTAGAAACTGAATATATTTTAATGAGTTTCTGCCTAACAGGTTTCTGTCTAACATAACAACCTAAAGTTGTCAAAGTTTGATCAAATTTTAGGTTTGATAAAATTCATATATTGATAAAATTCATGTATTAAAAGTAGTGTATACTCACCCTGAAGGCGAAGAACCTTTAAAATTAACGGGGTAATCCATCGAGTCGTTGCTCTTTAGAGACACAACGCTCGGTGAGGAAGAGTTTCCTGTTTTATGCTTGAAACTGTTAAAAAAAAGTAGCACTGGCAAAATGAATGACTAGGACAAAGATGACTGCAATATTTGTAAAATAAACTGAATTAGCAGAAATGTATTGTTTGAAACAAAGTGGATTGAAGAATTTACTATTTTTCATAGGAAGAGGACTTATTTAATTTTCTTTAATCACTTCCAAAATAATTCAAGACAGCTAGAATTCAAGCAACAAAAAGGAAATAAAAATAGAAGCATAAAAAGAAACCAGAATACAAAATATCATTCAGAGTCGTGATGAAGAGAAACATAAGTAAATACGTTGTTGTGAGTTTCTGCATTGGCGTTAGGCCGTTTGATATATCTAATAAAATTCAAAACTTTAAAGCAGATTTCACTCACCCTGAAAATGAAGACCGTTTAAAATTAACAGGGTAATCCATTGAGTCATTGCTCTTCAGGGACACAACACTTGGTGTAGGAGAGGTTACTGTTCTCCGCATCAAACTGTAAAAAGTATGATTAGCAAAAAACAGAAATCCAACTGCAGATGTTTTATTTAAAGATAAATAAAAAAATGACTGTATTTATATATTTCTTACTGTTTGAAACCAATTGGATAATCCAATGATTTGTTCTTTTTCATGGGGAACTTGGTCTGCTCTGCCCTAAAATAATTCAAGATAAAATTCAAACAATGAGTAAAAAAGATATTATAAAATCATAAAAAGAAGAGCTATTAAGAAATCTCAAAGTTAAGTTGATCAGAAAGCAGAAAAATAAATAAAGACACAAAAGGTCACTCAGAATAATGACTTCTGAGGTTGGTAATAAACTCTGCATGATAAATAGAATAACTAGAAGTTATTTTATTGCTCGCTCAACACTGCAATAATGTTGATGTTAATACTAATTAAGAGGCAGATACAGAAAAGAGCCATGAATCCAAAGTAAACCCAAAAAGTCAAACAAAACTTTTGCAAAATGTCAAAAGCAGGACAAAATATTTAAAGTTTACTGGAACAAAGAAAATTGTAAAATTGTGCTTATAAAAATGGAAATGTTATATAACAAATTAAAAATAATGATTCATTTACATTGAAACTCCATTTTGGAAAGTAGGAGGATGATCTGTGGATTTCTGATTTTTCAGGGAAGGACTCTGTGAATCAGATGTGGAGCTTTTCTCCTCGATCCTGGAACAAATCATGGATTTTCAGATTTCAAGTCAAAGAAAAGATTGTTAAGTCCAATGCAATTTGTTGCAACTTCCTCTACTATGCAAATATTGTTTCACATAATGTTTAGCACATTAGAGTCTTAAATCAATCCTCTTACCTTTGAGGTCCGACCTGTGTGCCGTTTTCACAGGACAGGCCATCATTTATGGGCACAGATGCCTCCTTGCTTTCCTCAGACTGACTCATTGTAAAGTTTTCTCTAGAAAGACAAAACACTGCATTAGTTACAGTCCTTCCTTAATGTTATGTCAATGTTTTGCAGACCTGGGCCTAACGTGACTATGTCTGAGGTTTACAACTCAAAACGTGAACGCATGTAAATCTGGAGAAAATGGCACAATTTTACTAAAATCATTAAACCAATAAGGCTCCTCGTCCTTCTGTCTTGAGATTTTATCCCTCAGCCACCTTTTAAATGTATTTTTTATATGCACTGATTGTCACCTTGAGGATTTGAGTTTTGTTTTCATTTGTGCGTTTGTGTAACAAGTCTTACCATATTTAGCTCATAAGCTGTTGTGTAATGTATTAGTCCCTTTATGTTTAGTTTCCTGGTTTATCCTACTGTTATTTTTTTTATTACTTGTTGGGATTTTTTCCCAGTCTGGTCAATAATCACACTCCCAGTATTTGAGCTCCTGAATTTTTGACATTTGTTCCTGGATTCTTCTGTTATCCTGTCAATTTCTCTGGACCTGTTTTCATGCGGTACGTTGCTCTTGATATTCCACATGAAATAACAACTACAGTCAGTTTTGCATTTGGGTTTAATTATCAACAAAAATGTGACACTGACATTAATTAAATAAACCCTGGCCCTGATACATATTTATCTGCTGATGAGTAAAATAAAAACTATCTGAATTTTTGTTATTTTTTACTTCTAAGAAAATTTTTTTTAAATTAATCACTTAGAAAAATAGCTCTTCTCATGCCAGGTTATTTATTTTCTCTTTGTATTTTCACTTATTATTTTAGATAAAAAATTGTATATAAGCTTCCTCAACACATAAGCCTCCATATTTCTCTCTTGGTCTTTTATTGTTATATTTCTACCTCAGGACAGAACAAAAAAGTTCTCAAATAATTATAACTCAATACATTTTCTGTTCGACCACACAGGATAGAAAATGAAAGACAAATAACACATTTAAATATGTCTGACAGAATGTTTGCTGATTTCTGTCAAATTGACAGTTTCCTTTTGAGAGCTATTTTCTGAAAATGTTTAATTAGTTTTCATTTATGAAATGAGACACAGATTTATAAATGATAAAAACAGAATAAAGCCAATGTTACTTTACCGTGTATGTGTCCATGAAAGACATGCAAACCACACTGAGAGGTAAATGAAATATACGTTGTGTTTCCTTGTTCTCTTCCCTGTAAAATATGTCAGCAAACGGGTCCTTCAGGTTTGCACTGAAGTCATTGGGTTACCTGAGATTCAAATCTCCTGCAATGAACAGAAGTCGGTTCAGCAGAGAAAAGTAAAACTCAAATAAAAGATTGTTAGAAGCATAAAATTAAACTTACAATAGTTATGAATTAATAAAGATTTATCAAATAGTTAAAAAATAAAAAATAAAAATACATATGACAAACAAATGAAGTAAAGGTTTTCCAAAGAGGATAATTTTGTAAATTTACAACATTGCCTGCTTAGAGTCTAAATAATCACTCATATATATTACCTCTAAAAACATTTGCCTCAGATGTAAAAGTGATGGATGGATTATTGTCCAAAATATCTAAAAATAAAATCTGGTGAGAAAAGGAAAAATATTTCTGGAGCATCTATGTTTTGTGAAAATTAATATTCCTTCCAAAACACAAAACATTATACACAACCCTGATCATACTCTTCATCAGACCTCTTCAATATACCAAGCTAAATGTAGCATAAGTGTAAGTCTTACACATTCAAACTCCCCTGACAAATGAAGAAAACCATAGGATCAATATTTTTCCAAGAATTATAGATGTCTTGACTGGAAAGTCTCAACTTTTTTTCCACTTGAAAAAAAGTTTTCATGTAGAAAACTTTTTTAGACGTTGGGTCTAGGACACAACAATGGTGTCTTAGACACGAAAGAATTTCACAAGGAAAAACATACTGCCACAGCTTGTTTTCTTTCTGTCACTGGAAAGTTCTGGGAGCTTCTTTTAACACCACGGGAATGCTGTTGAACCAGAACGGGAGGTTCTGGTTGAACAGAACCTTAGGATAGTCAAACATTTCAGATGATATTTATACACCAACACGTCTGTCCTACAGCACCAAAAATGGTTTTAACTTTCAAATTTAATACATTTTACATCCAATTAGAGAAGGAGCCTTGTATATATATATTTTTTTTTGGTCTCCCTCACATGGCTGCATAATTATCAGAGATGAAGCTGCAGTGACAAATGGCTTTTTTTTTTTTTTTTACCCAAATTTTATCGTGAAAATTGGATTTTTGGGGTAAAGTACAGGGAGGAATCTGTCAAAATGTTAAACTTTAAAAAAAAGTCAAATGTATTTCTTGCCATTATTTATAATATAAAAACTCTCCACAAGATGGTGCTCTAATGTAATCCCTGAGATTGGCCCTCTGGTAATGTGGACAAAAGCCATTTTTTAAAATCTTGATTACATCCGAGATGTAATCATATGCAGTAACTTCCCACCACTGTGTGTGAACCATATTCACAGGCAGATGGTGGAAAAAAGAACATATTTAAAAGCCTTTATGCCTCCTAATTTTATTTACTGTACACTGTAAAAACTGAGAGCAGCTATAAGATGGCTGCTTGTAGCAGCCATCTTATAGCTGCTTTCATGGAGTTTAACATGTTAACTTCCATGTTTTATTAGTTTTTTTCTGCACAACACCTGAACTTATGGGTGTTCTGATTTTTCATTTTTCATTATTAATTTAACTCATGTCTGAAAGTTTACTTTATTCACAACAGTTTTTGAACTTTTCTTCCTCAGATAAAGGACTTAAAATTAATTTCAGTGTATGTTGTGAAAGAATATCCAAAATGTGGCTACATGGTCATATTCTGTTTTCAAATATGGAAAAAATAAACCTTACCTATGCAAAAAAAACAAGACAGAAAAAACAAGCTCAGAAAGACAAGCAAACATTTTATTGAACATTATAATGTGCATCTAAACAGCTCATATCAATATTTGAAAGTTATATATATAATAACTCCAAATAACCAAAAAATGTGCAATTAAAGTCGCTTAGCAAAGTAAACTTCTAAACTAAAACATTTTATACATCATCAGTATAAAATTTGGGGGTAGTTACATTAGATTCCCACAAATCACACAGCATGTCAGAGGAAACTCCCACCATGACGCCCAAGAGAGGATCTAAACTTAAACTTAAACTTGTGGAAACATCATCTTCTCCAAAACCTCTGCTGTTTGCATAGCAGCAGATTACAAACCAAAACTCAATTTTATTGTATGCACAGTGCTGCATAATACACACAGTTATAACTTGAAAGGCTACCTGTCAGGCGTTAGAGCTAGGCTTGGTGGGAATCTTTTTCTTTTCCACCAGAGGGAGACAGAGGTTGGCAGTCGTTGGAGGGTGGATCCTGCCACATCGGCATCACCACCAGCATAAGAAGAGCGGGCGCCGGTTCTCCAGCGCTTGAGTGTTTACCGCCAATGGTACTCTGAGCCCCCACTGAACCTGGTGTCTGTGGATATTTTGTGCGAGTTTCAAGCAAGCCTGAAATTATTTCTGATTTATCTCCTCACAGAGCTCCTCCCGTGGATCTGTGGAGAAGCAGTCCCTGAGACCTTCAAGTCTAACTCAAGAACCGCCGAGACTGGCCGAGACCTGCTCTCTACCTGCCCGCCCTCCAACGACAAATCCATCGGCCACCAACCATCGGATCCGGACTGGACCCCTCCTCCAGCTAGTCACCCCCCTTCCCAGCGGGGACTTCATATTCCACCAGTAAGCCCGTTCCTGAACCCTGCTGGTTATTCATATCCTCACACTTACCACATTTCTCCCTGTATTTAGCGCAGAGACGACCCTCACCCTAGGCGTCCCTCCAGAGACACATCACAGACTCTATTTTTTGATCCAATAAACTTTATTCATTTTGCATCTCCTTGTTTGTGTGTCTGCATGTGGGTCAAGCGTGTAGCTTCAACTATGACACTACCGATGCATTGTTTGATTGGTTGCTGTAAATTTGTATGGAACAACACCATGTTTACAAGAATTAAATATTTTGTAATTAATATCAGTAAATTCTAAACATAGTTTAGTACCAGAATACAGAAAAGATATAAAAACAACAGAAGTATTCTCCTGGTTGACTTCCAACAAATTTCAAATATAAATTTTAAATTTACATTTCAAATTTATAGAAAGGTGGTAGAAAAACTTTTCCACTCCTCATTTTTTCAAATGCAAACAGTCTTTTCAGTTTTTTTTCTTCAATTACAGCAGGACACTGACACGAGTCGGAGGAGGTCCTGAATACTATTATTATGTTTAAATAAATAATAGCTCATCTATCATCTGTAACCAGCTTAGTTTTGGTTCATTAATAATATTTACAATTTAGCAAGTAATTAACCTGTCAAATGCTTAATAAGCGCCAACAAATTAAATTATCAAGAAAGAAAATGATTCGATACTGTATGTACAGTCAAAGTAAAATTTGGATTAAGACAGACATGAAGATGTTTGCAGTTTAATTAAGGATAACATATTTTGATTACCTCAATTGTTCTCACTATAGTACTACATCTAACACAAAGACAGAGATGAATCAGTGAAGATCCCAAAAGCAGGATAAACTGGCTCTGTGAATTTAGTAGTAAAGGAGTGAAGGTAGGTACTTTTATCCAAAGAGACCCCAAAAAAGGACACAATCCCCCCAGGCCAGTCCAGATATACTCCCACTCTGTTTGAAGGGTCTCCATGGATGGGTGTTATTTTGTTTCCATGTTGGACCGATAGACCATCATCAGAGCACAACAAAGTCCAGGACTGCTTGTTCATTCCAACAGCACAGTCATCACTTTCTCCTTTATATGCCACTCCAATGCAAACACTTCCTCTCCACTCAACCTCCCAGTAACAGCGACCAGTAAGACCATCTTTACACAGCAGCTGTTCCAAAACTTCAAACCTCTCTGGATCATCAGGATGTGGCTCCTTCTTTCCTCCCATTGTCACTTTTCTGTTGTGGTCAGAGAGTTGGAGGTTTCTGTGAGCACTGCTGGGATCCACTGTGAGTTCACAGGCATCTGATGGAGAGACAGAAAGTTATGAAGTGCAGAAACTTTAATTTGTGTTTGGTTTTTTATTCACACGACATGAGATCAATTATATAGTATTAATCAATTTAAGATGTCATTCAGACTCCAATAAAACAAACCAAAGAACAAATTGCAAAGGACAAACTTTGTCTATGGTTGTTAAAAAAAAAAAGTAAAGTACTCACATTTGTTTAAACCAGGGTTTAAAAACTGTGCTCCAGCTGGTTCCGTTCTGAAACAACACAGTAGGGCTAGAAATTAACCGGCAATATTCTGATAGCTGAAATGTGTGTTCAGCCTACATCCTACATACTTAAGAGTCTGCAATGCCCAGTTTGGGTCCTTCAGTCCTGCAGAAAGGAGTTTCACTCCAGAGTCTTCTGGATGATTGTAGCTCAGATCTAACTCTGTGAGGTGAGAGGGGTTGAACTTCAGAGCTGATGCCAGAACTGCACAGCCCTCTTTAGTGATTAGACAGCCTGACAACCTAAAAACAGCAAAGAAAATGTATACATGTTGAGAAAAAGTGTTTTTGTCGAAGTTGAAATTATGAGGTTACTTAACAAAGTTGAAGCAATGGTAATGTTTCATATGTCCATTTCAGGTGTTAAAATAAATTAACTTTTCTGGTTTTGCAGTTTAAGTTTTGGTCATCAGGTCGTGCACCTACATAGCATATTGTCTCCAGAAAACAAAATGGATGTGTTGCATGAGAAATTATATTTAAATTCTTTATAATCCAGAGTGGGATCAGTGACAGTTGCTTGATTTGTTACAAGTCTGAATAGCCAGTAAAAATGGAGGCAGTCACTAAACTGGGACTGTAACTGTGTCTTAAGGTTAACAAAATACATTTTATGTGGTAAAGAAACAGCTAATTCCTGACCTCAGAGTTTCCAGTTTGCAATTTGAATTGCAAAGTGCTTCACACAGCAACTTCATGCCTGAATCCTGCAGGTCATTATTACTGAGGTCCAAATCCTTCAGTGTACCACATGGAGATTGGAGGCCAGAGACCAGAGTATTGTAGCTCATCTCTGTCAGAGCAAGGTAGCTGAGCCTAAACAGGTTGTAAAAAAAGAAAAGAATACTTGATGTCTAATTCAAAATATGTATTTTGATATATTTTTTCTTTTCTTTTTACTTACACAGCTTTGGTAGAATGTATGAACAGTGGCAAAAGAGCCAACTGAACATTCTGTGAACCTGGATATTTCCTCAGGTCAAACAGTTCCAGATTCTCCTCCGAAGACAACATGATGTTGACTAGAATTGTCAACTGACCAGGAGAAAGATTATCTGTTTTCAGTTTTGATGATGTCAGAGTTTGCTGAATCTCGTCTGCAAGACAATAATCCTTCAGCTCATGCAGGCACTGAAATAAATTGGCTTTCTTAGACAGACACATGATTTCTGCAATCTTCTTCTTGATGTACTGGATGGTATTGTGATTGGAATTGCTTCGTGTTGTTGTGTCTCCTACAAGACCTCTGAGAAGTTTCTGATTGGTTTCTAGAGAAAGACCCAACAGGAAGCGAAGAAACAGATTCAGATGTCCCTTTGGGGTCTTTAAAGATTTGTCTATAGCACTCTGGTAGAAGAGATCAAATGTCTCACTGGACATCTGGGACTTCATGTTTGTAGATTTCTCTTCTGAAAGCAGATTGATTCCAGTGTAGGTGAATGTCAGATAGACATGAAGAGCAGCTAGAAACTCCTGAATGCTCAGATGGACAAAACAAAACACCTTATCTTGAAATAGCCCCCTTTCCTCCTGAAAGATCTCTGTGAACACCCCTGAATACACTGAGGCTGCTCTGACATCAATGCCGCACTCTGTCAGGTCAGATTCATAGAAGAACAGGTTGCCTTTCATTAACTGCTCAAAGGCCAGTTTTCCCAAGGACTTAATCATTTCCCTAGTCTCTGCAGTCCATAGGGGATTTGCCTGAGCTTCTTCATCATACTTCACATTTTTCACTTTGGACAGAACCACCAGGAAGTGGACGTACATCTCTGTTAGGGAAGTGGGCAGCTCTGCTTTGGTTTTTGTTTTAAAGGCATCTTCCAGAACTGTTGCTGAGATCCAGCAGAAGACAGGGATGTGGCACATAATATAGAGACTTCTTGATGATTTGATATGAGACAGGACCATTTTGCTTTCCTCTTCCTCTGTGAATCTCTTTCTGAAGTATTCCTCCTTCTGGAGGTCATTGAATCCTCTCACTTCTGTCACCAGGTCAACAAACTCAGGAGGGATCAGATGAGCTGCTGCAGGTCGAGTTGTGATCCAGATGCGAGCTGAAGGAAGTAACCTCCCCTTGATAAGGTTTGTTAGTATCACATCTAATGATGTGTGTTGTGTAGCATCTGTCAGATTGTCATTAGTCTTCAAGTTCAAAGGAAGCTGACACTCATCCAGACCATCAAAGATGAATAAAACCTGAAAGTTTTCAAAGTTGCAGATTTCTGCTTCTTTGATTTCAGGAAAGAACCGATGAATAAGTTCAACCAAACTTATTTTTTTCATCTTCAGGATGTTCAGCTCCCTAAAATGAATCAAAAACATGAACTGGATGTGCTGGTAAATTTTGCTTTCTGCCCAGTCCAGTGCAAACTTCTGTGTCAAGACTGTTTTCCCGATGCCAGCCACTCCCTCTGTTATCACTGTTCTGACTGGTTTATCACTTCTAGTAATGGGCTTAAACATGTCTTCACAAGTGATTGTTTTTGCTGTTTTTTCTGGCTTTGAGTAAGCTCTTTCAATCAGTTTTATTTCGTGTTTACAGTTGACTTCTGAAGGCTTTCCCTCAGTGATGTAGAGCTCGGTGTAGATCTTATTTAGAAGAGATGGATTTCTTTCTTTGGCGATTACTTCAGATACATACGCCAACTTCCTCCTTAAATTAGACTTGAGTTTGCAGTGACCCTTGGCCACAAGGCATTCTGAAAGAAAACAAGACATATTTTACAAGATAACATCAAATACAGGCCCCTGACTTCCAATGGCATGCTCATGGGTATTTATTTTCTAAATGATATGGTTGTTGTATGTAGTGTAAAGCTATTTAAGTAAAAATAAAAGCAACAAATGAAGTTAAGCATGTCCCTCCATAGGTTTTACTTTCAGAAATGGCTTTTTTTTTTTCAGAAAAGCCATTATAATAAAACTTCTCTGAAGACTATGACTGTAAATAAGACATCTGTTCATTTTAATCCATTTCATTCATAACATCATGTTGAGGACTAGACAGAATCAGTGAATCCTGACAATCCCTCCTCTGTTCTTACTGTTGTGTAGCAACTCAGCAATCTTCTGTTGCTTCACTCCCCTCAAAAACTCCAGCGTTAAGTTGACAAAAGCTTCTTTGATGCTCCACTTCTCTTCATCGTCACAATTAACCATCTGATTTTTCTTATTGGAGGTTGGAAAGTGTTCTGGATTTAACAGCCAATAAAGATTCCTTAGCTCAGTCTTCACAAACGTAACAATGTTTTCCTCCAGAATCTGCAAGAAGACAATGGTATGATTAAAATGTTTTAATGAATAGTTCTTTCAAGGATGTAGTATATAAAAAAAATCAGAATATGATCATGGTGGTGATATGGGAAATATTGTGAATTTTAATTTATCAAAACTCTAATCAATTTTATTTCAGAGTAATGGGAACTAGACTGGGGACTAGTCAGGAGAGTCTAATAACTGGAGTGCTGAAACACTTATATATACCAATATGCTATCAACGTTTAGTCAGTTATTCAGAACTAAAGAGAGGTTCACATTTTCAGGAACCATAGCACAATATCTGTTTGTGTTCAGCATCTATATTTACGACCTCAACTGGAGGTTTAACTGAAGAAACGGTAGAAATGGTACACAACCCTTTATTAGGAAAATAATATAATTAAAAATGTTCTTTTTTTTGAAGTTCATTGCATTTAGAGTTAAAATTCCATTAGAACCATTAGATTTTAACAACTCAGTTAGTTAAATGTTTTCTGTACTTTACCTGAAATACTAAGTCCAGATTTGGCCTCTTGTGAGCTTGGTAACGATAACTTTAACATGAAAAGAAACAATAAAAATCAATCAATTAAAGGTCATAATTCACTCACTAATTGCTAAGATGCTGAATTAGTTTTTATTATTTATCTGCTATTGAAATGCATAAAGTATATTTGTTCTTGAAAGAAAATAATACAAATTATTGGTCAAATATAGCCAAGGTAAGTGTGCTAAAATCTTTTCTTGCAGGGCTTTTCAATTACTTATAATACTGAAACAGAAAATAAACATTTTTCATGTTCCACTACAGTCAATAAAGAAAAAAGGCATTTTTACTTACACTTGTTTGACATCAGTTGGATAATCTATACATTTATCACTTTGGACCACCACAGTTTTCTGCTCAATGATTATTATATAGAGAGAAATGTCAACAAAATGATTAAATCTGAGTAAACCTTACTGTTTGAACCTCAGTGGGTTCTCCTTATATTTGTCACTCTTCATGGATACACAGCTTGGGGAAGGATTATAAACTGTGTCAGTTGTAGATCTAGAAAATAATAAACATTAACAAAACTGACACAGAATGCTAGTTTTGGTTAGGTAAATTAAGTTACTTTAACCATAAAAGACAAAAAAGGATTTAAGGTTGTTAAAATTAAACAAATGTGCTGCAAAGAGCTGTTGATTTAAAATCATAACACAGAATAAAACTGCATTAATCTTTCTTTTTAAACCTTCAGGGCAGTCCATTGATTTGTCAGTTTGGATCACTACAGTTTTCTGCTCACTTCTGACAAAAGACAGCAATGGGTATATCTGTTCAGAGACAAACGTCTACAAAATGATTAAATCTGAATAAACCTTATTGTTTGAATTTCAATGGGTAATCCTTAGATTTGTTACTCTTTATTGAGATAGAGCTTGGGATTATTGAATCATTATAAAATGTGTCAGGAGCAGATCCAGAACAAAGAAAACAACAAAATTGATACCAAATGCTAGTTTTTGTTCTTGATTGAGGTGAAATGATGTAATGATAGACAAAACAAGATTTAAGAAAATAAAACATTAAGACTGTTAAAGCAAAAAAAAAAAAAAAAATCTCTTCATCTTAATTCTGTTACAAAGAGAAACAGAGAGATATTTGGTGGGAAATATGTCACTACATCTGATAGATAAATCCCTTTCCATCTCACCTCCCAGATCCAGTCTGATTGTCTTGTTCTTCAGGCAGTCTGTCATCTGAGGACAGCTGTGTCTCATCACTGTCCTCTTTCTGGCTCATAATGAAGTCACCTTTACAAAGAAATATCATAAAAGTTGTAAAAACATGTCACAGTGAAAGAGCTCAATACTACAAAATCTTGAAATTAACTTTGCAAAACATTTTTTGCTGCAGCAGAATCAAATCAGTTCATTTCAGTGTATTTAAAAACACAACCATTTCAATTTAATTTAAAATTGAGTGCATGACAACGAATAAAAAAAGTCAAAAATGTCCCTGACATTTTCCAAAAGACTGCTTCCAAACTAGAAGGTGTGTCACCATTGAAACCTTCGCTGTTAAAAAAGTGCATAACTATCTCTAATTTATTCGGTCACTATTAGAACATTTTGTAAAAAAAAAAAAAAATGAACAGATCCAATTCACCATTTGTTCTTAAAATAATCTTACTGTTTAGTAGTTCATCAACAAGCTCCCCATGATTCATTGTCCTCAGAAAATGAAGAGAGATGTTCAGAACAGCTTGTTTGCTTCTCTTCTTCTCCTGCTCATAAAGCATCTCTTGTTCTTGGTTTTGTAGTCGCCCTCTGTCCAAAATCCCATGAATTTTCTTTAGCTCATTCTTCACAAACTTAATTGTGTCCTTCTCAAGGGTCTGTAATAAATAAAAAAGAGTAATTACCTTGCTGCTGCAACACATTGTAAAATTTTGTAAAAGTAGGGCGGTTGTTTAGACTCTACAAATATTTCATTAGTTTTATTAATCCATCAATGTAAAGTTTTACAGAGCGAGTAAAGAGCATTTATACCATGCTATTTTTATAGTACTAATATGTCTCAACTGAAAAGACAAAATAATAAATTTCAATACATTTCTTTTGTTTGCACAAAAGAATAATACCAGAACAAAGATACAAGTAGATGGATATTTTTAGGATTATTTTTTCAATGCTAAAGCAATACAATGAGTCACTGTTATTTACCATAAATATTGTATCCAGGTTTGTTTGAATGGTGGATCCCTCTGATGTTTGCCAATCCCTTCTGAGGGAACAGCACAGTGTGTTAAAATGTGTCAAACTGTGTCATACAGACAAAAAAAATGAAAATATCCTTGTTTTATGTCTGAGAAAAATTATTTGCAGAGCAAAACTACAGCTTACGTACTCTAATAATGAACATTGTTTAGAACCAACAGGAACATTTTCAGATTCATCACTTTGCAAGGACAAAGTTATTGGCATGGAAAATCTTCTTGTGTTCTTCTCATTTCTGCCAGAAACAAATGATTCAGTTAAAAATAAGTAGTTTAGAAGGATTTAGTCAGAGCAAGTTTGTATGAATCTCACTTTCTGAATTGAACAGGGTAATCCATGGATCTGCCACTTTTTATGGATAAACAGCTTGGTGAAGGGCTGTTCCCCTGATCTGTCCTACAAATAATAGACAGGCAGAATGCAACCAAACTTGAAATGAAAATTGCAAATGAAAATTAAAACAAGTTAATATAATTTGAGAGTGTTTCGGTGAGTTTAAAAATTACAAACCATTTCTTACTATTTTAAAGCAGCTTAAATGAATATCAAAACAAGGAAATAATTGTCTGTAAAATCAAATGAAAATAGAAAATCAAAAAAAAAACAAGGAAACAAACAGAAGCACAATATAGTTAAAAATAAGCTGAAGAAAAATTATGAGAAAACATTTAGCAAAGCCTGATAAAACAATAGTGTGGCTGCATTCAATAAAAGATTGTTGTCAAAGATGCATTAAAATAATAACTTTTTGGATTCACCTTGAAAACTGAACTCACCTTTGGAAACCAAGAGGGAACTCTATAGATCTCTGGTTTTCCTCTTCAAACCTAAAACAGGTGAAACATTTACTGACTTCAGGTGGAAGAAAATGTTGCATAGAGACAGATGATGTTGAGATTTTTGTAGACTGGTGAGAGACAGATGATGTTGAGATTTTTGCAGACATTTTTTTCAAAGTGCTACAGTAAATCATATCATCTGATCTCACCTGGGAGCTTTGAGCTCATTGTCATTTTCTTCAAACTGATCATCTTTTGAGAACCTGCAGGCCTCTTCTCTCTCCTCAGAGTGGCTCATTGTAAAACCTCCTTCATAAAAACATATCCTCTATTAGTTAGATGAAGCCATCATGTTGTTGATCTTCACTGCATTGTTTACCTCACCTCATTACCTCACCAAAACCAACAGATAGTTCCAGGTTTTTAGGTCTTTCTTTGCGATTTGTTTCTTTTTTGTATTATGGAGAAACAATTAAAACAAAACAATTAAAACATTTGATCAAGATAGTATGTTTTTATTATTATTATTATTTAATTACTATACTGCCAATGTTATGGACATTAAGTAATTTTGAATCTGAACCCTCTCAGACATTACCAACCATATGTTTCCATTGATTATTCATAAACTTGTTCCCCTCCCTGTCATGTCAAAACAACAACAAAAAAAAAACATACCTTTCTTTGTGATAATATACCAAACATACAACAGGTCTTTGTTTTCTGTTGTTTCTTTTGTGGAAAAATCTTTTCCCAACTCCACAAACATTTCTTCCAAACCAGAAAGAATTGGAAAGCTTTTTATTTACAAGTTAAAAATGTTTCCCAATTTAGTGTTTTCTAAACCTGATTGTGTTGTTCTAACTTTTTTACATTTGCTTAAGTAATTTTATCAAAACTTACATCATTAAAGAAGAATAATCAGATGAAACAAAAAGAAAAACAACATTTGAACCATAAAACACACACCGTCCTCTTTTAGTCTACATTGCAGTTTGGTATTTCACATCTAACTGGTTTAATGTTCTGCAGCATTTTATATTTTGTTCAATTAAAACAGTTTTTCATTGTGATATAAAACAGAAAATCAACTTCAACATTGAACAATCACATGTATAAAAACATTTACCTCAAATGTTTCCATGAGAGCTTTGCAGTCCAGTTACAGATGGAACTGGAAGAATAGTCCTTTGTGTGAAACATTCTTTCATTTATCTGAGGTCTCCCTGTGGGAGGGTTTTTCAGTGACACACCAAACTGGATTTCTGCTCTGGCTTGAACTCTTAGTTCAGTTTTCTAATCTCTTTAGCATGTATAGAGAGAGGCCAACAAAAGCTCACAGCTCCAAATATCTAATCAAATCCATTCATAGAAACTCACTCTAATTAACTTCTATAACTTCTAATCAATCTTAGTGATAATACAGTCCTGACAAATTCAGTTTATATATGTTGTATAACTACTTATATGTATAAGGAAAACCGAGTAACTGCATTGAGTCAGCGACTCATACAGCAATCTCTCATCCTGAGAAAGCATGTGGCGAGTGTAGGAAGGAAAACATGCTTTATTTTTATAAGTGGTTTGATTAGTGTGTTTCATGTAAGGAGAATATTAAAAGAAACATTGCATGAGACATGAAATCAGCAAATTTTTTTTTACTAAATTGCTGATTATCTTATCCAAAAATTATATTATTTTTTTATTTTTGTAAATAAGCCACAGTAACCCGTAGTGACACCAACAATTCAAACATCTAAAAACCGCAAATTCAACTCAACTTATTACCTCCTAAACATTGATATTTCAGTGTTCACAGCTCCTGTGGCTTTTTGAATTTTGCTTCAGTTTCTTTGAGTCTAGATTTTGTTATTCTTTGTCAGAGCAATGGAATAAGAAATCAAGTGAAGAATTGTTCACAAATCATCCTTCAGGTGCAAACATCTGTCAAGTCAAATTAAATTTGGCTGGGATCCAAACTCCCAGGGACTTTTTCAGAACTTACGTTCATGAAAACAAAGAGGATACTGTTTCTCTCTGTCAAAATAGCTCTGTGAGAGTTTGTATTTATTTATTTTTCCTGCCTTCAGCCTCTAATGAATGCTTGATATTTCTGAGGACGTCTTGCCCTTGTTAAACAAGTAATGCAACAAAAACAAACTAAAGAATGAACTCCTATTTTTATAGTTGCAGTAAAGATGAACATATTCTCTTTTTGATTAACTTTGCAGTGAATTTCTGAGTATAACTACTTTGATAAAAATGGTTGAAAAAAATGTTTTATGTTTATTTGTCCGATCTAGACAAAAAATAACAAAGGAGGAATACCAAATTAAAAAGGTTATGAAATAAAAATAAAGTTCAGAATATTTTTTAGACAGTAATTCACATTTTGATGCTGTGGTATCATTATTATTCTGCACACAGATTGTAAAGCTCACTTGGTAGATTTATTTGTTTATTATTAAATGCATCATGTGAGTAGAAAATATAACAGCTGCATAAAAATAAATTATCTACAGGGTAAGATCAATCAGAATTGCTTTGGAGATTCTGCAAACAGAGCAAACTGATGGAAAAAAATGGTCAAATTGCTTTGAGATCACAGATCTTACAGCTTCCACTAAATGAAGGAACTGTTGTAAAATCACTTTACTGGCCTCTTTATGCATCTGAAAAACTTGAAAATGCAGCAGATTCAGCTTGAATCTGTGAGACTTTGTGACCCTAAATGCTCCCACTAAGAAAAATATTCCTTATTGAGGCACATCCTGCCCTCTACTGGAAAGAGAAAACAAGGCAAGGAAAAAATTCCCTGTTCCTTATATGAAGTTACAGCCTACACTCTTACTGTTTTATATTTTGTTAAGACTCAGTCTTTTATAGCACTTAATAATAATAATACAGTCTGTGAGATGCTGCCAAATAGTAAGAGAAATTTGCTACATTTTAAAAAAAAAGGGGGAAAATTAGAATAATTTAAATAGTTTAGCTATTTAAATTTAACATGAACATTGATTAGAACCAACAGGAACATTTTCAGATTCATCACTTTGCAAGGACAATGTTATTAGCATGGAAAATCTTCTTGTGTGCTTCTTATTTCTGTCAGAAACAAATGATTGATTCAATTAAAAATAAGTAGTTCGAAACGTGATTTCAAACATGTTTGAAATACGTTTATCAGCAGTGAAATATCAATTCCAGAACATGCCTTAAGAGGGCGCTCTATTGCAATAAATACCAACCATATTTAATATCAGCATTTTGGTCATATTGAAAGTAACAGCTTTTGTGCAAACTTCAAGTATTCAAGTTTTATTTTTATCTTCTGAACAAAGAAACAATTTTCTAATGAAAGAAGCAAAGCAGTCTCCCTGTAAGCAAAGGGATCCATAACTCACTGCACAGGAAAAACATGAATACGGTCCTGCAGCTTTGCACTTATATATAAAAAAGAAAAGAAAGTAGCAGCCAATTTCCAAATTTTGATTTATTTTAGTATGCATTTCAGAAATAAAAACAGAATATTGCTCCCAAGCTTTATTTAGTCAACTTAAATTGTCGTGCCCAAAGCTATGTTTCAGAGATTAAAAGCAAAAAACATTACTTTCAGTAAAAAATGCCTAAAAGCAATATCCACTTTAAAGAGATTTTAATTTTTCTGCAGGACCTTTAAAAAAAAAAGAAAGTTAAAGGTTAAAGTTGCACCCTGACATTTTCATCTGCATCAATCGCCCAAGTTAACCAAATTTAGGCTGTTCTTGAATTGAGGTCAAGGCCAGCACTACACCTGCATTATTGAATGAAGCTGCTATGAATTGTTTGACTTGCTGTATTTGAACAGGTGTTCATAATAAAGAAGCCAGTGAATGCATGTTTTTTGCTTTGTGCAATCTGATGTCCATTTCTTCCTAATATTCATACCAACATGCCCAAACTTTGGTTCTGTTGAATTCATTCATAAAAAAAAGCTTTCCGGACACTATTAACTGAAGCAACTTATCACTTAAGCTCTTCATCACACAAAAAAAATAAACTATGGTAACAGAAAGTAGAGATAATCCATTCATTTATATCATAACCCAGTGTATAATTATTTCTATCAGTAATTCTATTTAAAATAAAGGGGAGTTAGTTTTGAAAATCATTATTCTTTGCCAGAAGATTTGAATTCAAATAAAATAACATTTACAAACAGGAGCTCCTTTAAAATATGCTTTACAACCCAATGTTTAGCTAAATGAAAGCTGACACCAGTCATATAAATGTTAGTAACTGAAAAGCTTCACATAAACATTTTGAACAAAATCTCCATTTCATCACATCTTTTTCTGCATTATGCTGCAAATGTTCAGACTTAACAAGCTGTAGAAGACACAATCACATTGGTTCCACAATAAAAAAAAAATGAAAACAATCACACTTCATAATGTTTTATTAATTTCATAATGGTAAGCAAGAGCCAACATGATGTGGTAGAAAGCAAACAGTGAGAGCAATTACTGTGTTAAGACTGCAGTACTTCCATGCTATTGGGACGTCAGTACATTTTTCCTTCCTTTATTAGGCTAAAATCGCTTTAAAATTGTCCAGTTGGAATGAACTGTGACATTTGGACCCCGTCTTTTTTTTTTTTTTTTTTTTCCCCAAAAAACAAATACAATTCAAGAAAAAGTAAATGATATAAAAATGTTAGAAGGTCGGCAGGTCCTCTCAGGAAAAATGTGTCTTTTTCAGACACTCATGGTGACCTGGATAAACTGCAGAGATGGAGATATGACCAGAGTTAATACGCCACTATTAATAATCCAACAGCAAATAATTTCTACTTATTCTAATTAAAAAAAATAAAACAAAATTATGTTTTGACAATATTCTGCAACTATCTGACATGCTAAACAAGAGAGAGGTAATTATTTATCTTTTTTTTTTTTCAAATATAAAAAAGGAAAATTGCGGACATATTGCAAAAGAGATTTTTTATATTTTTAATAAACCAACTGACATATGGCCAATATATTGATGTGCACAAATCTGAGTTTTAAATCTAAATAGACCCACAGATCTTTAATTAGAAATTTGTAAAGAAAATCTTTTGAAGTCAAAATTGGGACAAGAGGCTCTGTTGTATGTTCACATCTGGACTAGGCAAAATGTCCAGATGCGTTTTGATTCTCAAAACACACAAACTTTGAGTTTTATTGAAAGTACTAATCTAGTCCCTAAACAATCTTCCACAAACTAAAACAGTAAATTTCCTTTTGCATAAACTTACATCATCGTACTGAAAAGAGACATTTCCACTGTGGGCCATGTCCCTCCTTCGGAATTGATCTAAAAACACAAAAAGTGCAAAAAATTAAACCAAAGCAATTAAAAGTGTTACATTGAGACAAGAAATACATAAAATAAAAAAATAAAAAAAATAAACCCTACAACACAAATTAAAAACAAATGCTGATAAAATATAATTGTTTGAATCTCCCCAATAAACATTTAGGCAATGTAATGATTTAAGGATTGCTGTGCTTCATTTACTGGATGTTTGTCAGGACTCTGGCAGCAGCAATTTGAATGAGCAGATTTTTACAGAGATATTTAGATAATAAAAGATCCTACTAAAAATAAAAGCAGAGACCAGTTATTCTGGATCTTGTTTCAAAAGGAAGCCTTTTATTCATAGCAACATTTTTAAGCAGTCGGATGATCTGATTATATCTTATAATCAGATCATATGGGTGGACCGATGTCCACCCATTGTCTTCATCTCTATCCAGAGAAAGATTTCAGCAGAGGATGTGAAATGAAATCAAACTAAAACTGGTTTTCTTCAAAATGAAGAAGTTAGATCAGATGATTTGATAAAATGTCTCAGCAAACTGAAACTGATTTTCAGTTCTGAGGTAAGCCACAGATTTAACAAGTCATATTTTCCAAACCACAAAAAATTTCCATCACATTTGTGGTTTAAACTTTCAAAAACTAATAGCGTGCAACTCAAAACCACACACCCATTATTTTGATGTTTTTATGCCTCCAAATAATATTAAGGACATTGCAGTTAGAACACCTTGCAGCCTAAAGCACATCATGCAATCAGCTCTTCTAATGTTGAAAATAAACTGATGAATATAAATCATTCTTTAAATACATAACCCACAAGAAAGACATAGTGACTAAAATCCCACACTACTGAATATCAATGTCAATTTTAGTTCACTTTATTTCCTGAAACAGAGCATTAAAATACATGCAGGTTCAGACATGTGAGCTCTGAGTATTTCAAAAACTCAACCAAACTTGTCCTAACATGGACCCATTTTTCTGCTACACATTTTTTATATCTGCGTATTGTCATGTTTTTAGGAAAAGTAGAAACAGCATTGTTAGGGTTTCTGTTTTCATGCCACCTCGACTCACCAGTCAGAGCACGAAGTCTCACACAGCAGCTCACAAACTCATCAAAAGGAATCCTGCCATGGTTGCTGTAGCGCTTCATGATGCAGTTCATGGCCTGAGGGCTTAGATTGTAGCCTGCAGAAACCCACAAGGTAAAAGAAATCAATCATCCAACCTGTGACAGAGCGACTTTTAATCTACAATGAAGACAAAGTCAATTAAGAGAAATTCCAACAAGGTCTTACTTTTAGCAAATGTAACAATAGAAATCATTAAAATCAGTCCATACCCATGGTAGTGATGGCCTGCTGCAGCTCATGGCCCTCCACTGTGCCACTGTGGTCCCGATCGAAGGATGAAAATGTGGCTTTCCAGCCGTTCAGGGCCTGGCACAGATCCTTGAACTCATTAAAGCCCATCGTTCCAGACATGTCCCTCTGAGAGAGCATTTTCAGTCAAGGATCTCACACGACGGAAGAAATTAATTTCACTCAAGACTCATTTTAAAGATGGAACATGTTCATTTGATGCATTGTGATGTTGTCTACAACCAGACAAGGGATTAGGATACTGCAAAGAAGAGAAAATACTTTTGTGAAGATTTTCCTCAAAAACAAAAACATAAAAAGCTCTTATTTCTGTACACGCTTTTCAACAATATATTGTGAAAACTGGTGTGATTCTTCATCTTAACTATAAATCAAAGTTTTCATCATTTTACAGTTGACCATCTTAAGCTTGAGTTGAACAGACAGCTAAAGAATTTTCTTAACCCAATCTCAAAAAATAAAAATAAGAATTATTTACCATCAATAGCAGAATATAAATGTTATTATGCAAGACATCAGAGTGTAATATTCTACTTTAACTGTTTTTGCAGCCATTCTGTTCATTTCACTGCTGATTATTTTTTGCAATCTTGGTGTTTATTTGTTTGTTGAGGTAGTTTGTATGGTGGTGTTGTGGTTAGTTCAGCCCCCACCTACCTGGAATTTCTTAAACCTCTTGTGGTTTAAGTGTGACTAAAAATCAACACATTCTTATTTGATTTAAATCAAATAAAACATATTAACTCTATTTTCAATGTATTACTCTTTTTTCATTTTTCCCTTAGTTAGAGAATTTTGAAAGAAGGTCATGAGACATATTTTTTGTCTCTAAATGTTGCATAACTCTTAGAAAGGGACCAAACTGCAACAGCATCTGACAAGAGGTGTTTGTTTCCAGTTGCTATAGTCTAATGTCCAACTCACTCAGCTACACAAATCCCAGCCCCCACTAACCACTAACAGACTAAAGTGGTTAAAGATGGAGACTGCGTGTGAGAGGAATATCTGGGTTGATGAAAAACACATCTCTCTGCAGGAAGAAGAGAGATGGCATGAACTTAAGGGCAAAATGGGGCAGAAATTTGACACAACTTAAGTTAAAATTGATATTTCGTCATTTAAAATGGGATCTTGCATTAAGATATGATAGTCATGTGTTTTGGATAGAAAGTATATAAAATATTCTTTTTTTCACAATTATTGACAAATTTGAACCTTGTTACCAAAACTTTTAGCCTAACCCCATTTTTTTCTGTATTTTACTCCCGTCTATGCCAGTGGTGCCCAGAGTTGGTGCTCAAGGGCCGCCACCCTGCATGTTTAAGTTCTCTCCCTGGTTTAACATATCTGGATCAAATATATGGATCATATCTCATTAGAAGGCCTAAGAAAATCATTGACATACTGAAAAGGTTGTTGCTACCCAGTGAGAGAACTAAAGCATGGAGGATGCCGGCCCTCAAGGACTTACTTTGGGCGTCGCTGGTCTATGCAATTCATTCCTTTCTTGACAGGCTGCTTATTAAATTCAGAGGGTCTTAAATAAACTATTTATTCTACCATGTTATAGAATAACTCAATTAAATGTTTGGCAGCCTTAAAAAGATTTCACGGGACATTTTTACTCAGATGTGAAGTGGTTTACATAATGAAGGATACATCCAGCATGTTAATCATCAGTCTGCAGGTGTCCAGGCTGAAAGCTGCAGAGAGAAAAGTGCACATAATCAAACCTATTCAGGAATCATTCAGGAAGCTTTGAAAGAGACAAACAATAAAACAGAAGTCCTGTTTGCCTATTGTTTCTGGTCACAAGGCATAAAACTGTGTGAAATGGCTTGTGGCGACTTTGGTTTTAACCAGATTAAGCTTAATCATAAACCGGAATAAATTATGTTTAATAAAAATGGAAATAAATTGAAATATGTCAATGTAAAAAGCCTAATATGTCATAGGTAATCAAATATAGACTCGTTCAAGAGGGTATATCCACGAAAATGTTTTCCTCTTACGTTGGTATGATCCAGACATGCCGGACTGCGTGAGGCAGCGCTGCAGCTCATCCGCTGAGATCTGCCCATCCTGATGAGGTTTCATGAAACAGGTGGAAGAACACACAGTCAGATGCATGTTTTTATTTATTTAGCATTTATTCAAATAGTTGAGTGATTAAAAACAAATTCTTATTTGCAATAACAACCTGGCAGAGAGGGAAGAACACACAGGAAAATCAAGCAGCACAGTTTACAAGAAACAAACATTCACAATATTGTTAAAAGATTTTTTATTTTGCTGAAGTATGCGCAGGTTTCAGACATCCTCTTCCTTAAACTAGTTTTGCAGAAACAAGTACAGAAGTATGAGAAACACATTGCAATTCTCAATTCAGAATCATATCTAAAGAACTTATCGTCTCACCTGTCCGGCAACCTGGGAAAAGTATCCATACAGAGGATCTTGTTGCTGAGGGGGCTAGAAAAGGAAAGGATATGATTAAATCAGTGATTGTTACACTATAGTTGCTAAATAATTTCTTAACTCTGGGGAGAAATGCTAATGTTGAGCAGGGGAAGTTACTTCAAAGTGTAGAAAATCATTTAACCGAATCCTACAAGAAAATGAGACCTGCATGTCATGGTTATAAAGCAATCCTCATTTTAAAATGGATTGATATTTTGTTTTATTGAAAAGGTCATAAAATCTTCTGAGAATCTTTTTAAAACTCAAAAATAAAAATAAAAAATAAATAAAAGGAAACACCACCACTCAAAATCATAAATGTATTGTTTCTTTACAAACCATTAGAAAAAACAAACTGGTTGAATCTTTTATTATGATAAACTGAAACAATAGTTATGTTGACAACCAGACCAGTTGATATAGGCTGGTAGGTCTTTCTCTACTATGTTTGTTACATATTTAAAAACTAAAATCTCTTTTTCAGTCAGTCAGTGCACATCTCACCCAGGAGCAAGATGTGCATTGATGCAGAAATGGAGATAACATTGCAGCCGCTTCATTTTCTTTTTGATTGAAAAACATTTCCACAATGACTGGCTATTTAAAGTAAAGAATTTTGATTGATTGGTTCAATGGCGGATGTCTTATCATGAAGATACTCCACCTTACCTCACCCTCAAAGATATAATAAAGTCAGTATAATGAAGTCACACACATCGTCAGTCAAATCAACCATTCAAGAAGAAGTTAAAGTCCAAAGGTTAATCTGTTATATGAATATATATCCTTGACAACTAGATTTTTTTCAGTCAGTTTTTATTATTTTGTTGGAGAAACATCAGCTTAATTTAAGAAACAAAGAAATAATCACTTGTAAATGCACAAAATCAAATAAACCTATTTAAATAATAAACACCTGTAGCTTTGTGGGAATTATTAAATAATTTCTTTAAACTCTCGCAGCGTCCTGCTGTTTCTAATTTATCACTTCCGCACTGTTTGGGTCAGATGTCCGATTTGGGACAGAAGAACAATAACAATCATTTTTTTTAACCTTATTTCACTTAGATTTTGAGTTTTTCTCACCATTCCTGGGAATCCTCCGCCCGGAGCTCCATATCCTGGATAGGCCATTTGATTGGAGAGAAAAAAACAAATAGTTTAGGACTTTTACAGGAAGGGAGTTGTCTGCCGACCAGCACAAGCTCAGAAAGCGACCAGTGACAACACTGAGACAACCGAGCAGAAAAATACTATTTATCTTGAAGAACTGAGCTGAACTGTGGGAGGGATAACTACAAATAAGATGAGGAACAAGGAAGGCGTACAAACATTCAGATGTGTTGTTAAATATCGCATTTCCTGCCTTTTACCCACCCAACTGCCTTCTAATTGGAGGAGAGAATCCACGTGACATGATATTAGCAAATCAGAGCCCCGGATAGAGATAAACGCTCAGAGGACTGGAGGGTGTAACTGATATGTCCCATAGAAAGTACTATAAGTAAAATGTACTCGCAAATCAAGAAGAAAATGGCATAAATATTACAAGAAAGGAAAACAGAGCGATGCATATCTGTTCATTTCTGTCAGTAAGAAGATAACATCTGTGTAACAGCTGGAGGTAATTAAGGGGGGTTTCAGTCGACTGAAAATCTCATTTCTTTGAGACGCCTGCAGGATCCAGGTCACCACCCTGAGCTTTGAGCTTTGAACAGATTTTACACAAAGCCCAGGACAATACAGATAAGGAAACACCCGCCCAGATGAAGAGTTCTAACAAAGAGGTTTTACTCCACACCAATACCATTTAATATATTTTGGTAATTTTATTTAATATAGTTCTGCACAGGTTTGCAAATGAAAAAAATACTCTTCTTTTAAAATAAATGCATGTATTCATATATTTGACATCATTCACAAAATATCCAGTATTGCATGGAAAACCTGTAATCTAAGTAATTTTAAAAGGATGTAGACATAAAAATCACCTCAGCCACCTCAACACAGCATTTAGGTTATTTTGTCTTAATTTTATGCCACTGTATTTTATCAGATCTATGTAATTAAGTCACAAAAACAAACTCAAATTGGAAAACAGAGGAATGATCTTTTAATTGCAAGCATTACATCATTGACTGAAAAAATGGAGCCAATCAGCTTGTTTTTCCAGGATGAAACGCATGTGGTCACTCCTACTTCAGTCCAGAGTAACCCAACCTGATCAGATTCTTCTTCATTTGCAGCAGAAGCGATTGGATTAAAAAGAGGAGGTCTAGTTTTCCTCGTGTGGTTGTGAAAAGATCTGAAGACTAAATTTGTGTTAGAATGTACAAACTGACTCCTGAATGTTGGATTCGGTCACATGGACCTCAGATTTGTGCCAGTCCTTTTCATCAAGGCGAACTTGCTGCAGGTGTCCTGAACCACCAAGATGACAATGAGGAGAAGAATGAAGAAGAATTTCCTGCTTTGTGCCATCATACTATGGGTAAATTTAAGGTTATTTAACATCATAAAGAAAAACAGAGTAGAAGTTGAACAGACAAAATAATAGAAAAATGTAAAGAGTAAGCATGAATGAAATTGTTATGTTAAATGCTACGTGTCATTATTGGTGTTTAATTTTTTATGGTGTGTCCATTCATGATCAGCTGCTCACTCTCTTTGGACCTTATATAGCAATTGGTGAGCATATCACTGATTTTCTGCCATCAAAATCAGCAGATGGATTATATCTTTAGAAAGACATAATTTATTAAATCTTTCATTTCCCAATTCTTTTTCAATTTAAATTTACACCCATAACAATTCAGCTCCATGTAATTATTTCTGCTGTTTGCATCGTGCTTCTATAATATTTTTATTTTTTTAACCACCTACACACTCCCTGTTGTGTGAGCATATGCACTCTGTGATGCACCTGCAGGGCATTAGTTTTATCGCTGTCCAAGCCCAGCAGGTCTTTTCAGGAAACAGATGGATCAAACATACATCTGAAGGAGTAATCCTCCTTTTTCAACCAAACATACGACAGAAAGATTCTAAAGGCTCAGCAGTTTGTGCCTAAGTTAACCCTGTTTTTCACCTTTTCTCACAGGTTGTGATGACAGTACTCAGCAGTCTGGTCATGCTCAGTGGTTCACTTGTGGACCTCCGGGCCTGCCTGGATCTCAGCACTCATCACAGCATCAAGTGGCAGAAGCAGAGTATATGGAAATGTTGCAGGAATGTGCTGACTGCTGTTGTGCTGAAAGACAAGTGATAGAGACCAACCCATGTACTGGAGTTTATGGCCAGAGAGAACAAGAAGGTTTGAACCCCTGCTGTTCAGGATCTCCACCCAACTATTACGTCAGTGAGTGGACTCTCTGTGTTTTACGTTAACCTGGTCAAAACTGTCGCTTTGAGTTGTGGCAGGAATAATATAAAGTTTATAACTCTAAGAGAATTAGAGTTATTCAGTAAAGGTGATGTTTTCACTTTGTTTCTTGTCTTTACCATTTGCGAGAAGAGCTCACTAATGCTTATGAAAATGTTCAACTATTACAACAGTAATAACGGATTGTCAAGCTCTCCTGACTTAAAGTCAGAAAATCTCCCCTAATTTTAGGTTTTGATATGAAAACAAACACAAAACGTTTTCAAAAATAATACCTACATTTTGCTATTTGTACAAAGTTTCCAGTTTAATATGTAAAGCATATCTAAATAATAATGACTGGTACTTTTAGTATAATTCTGCTATGGAGATTAAAGGCAAGTATTCCATTTAAAAATTAAAAAATGGTTAGTACTTTTTAAAAGTTCAGTTGTTTCTTTATAATTTTTAGCTAAAATTATTAAGAGTCATTGTGGAGGGTCTAAAGAGTCACAGATTGTCTAAGAAAATATTAGCTTCATTTGCATTTGACTAAATGATAAAACTAAAAACAATTCACCACTTAAGTTCGAAATTATGAATTTTCTTAAAATTGTACTTCAGTAGAATAAGAATCCCATATGTTTGCTTATTTCCAGAACCTTGATATTTGTCAACATTTGATTACTTTCACACGTTCAAGCTGATGGGAACAGTTGCAAATGATCATGAAAAGTAAAACTGGACTGTCATGTAACAGCTCTCAGTTTTGGACCATCAACATATAATTCAAAAGGCTACCAAGCTAAATAATTTTACAAGCAAATTACTAATAAGTTGATCTGGGAGGTGATTAATAGAGCAAACTAAATTCGAACGTATGCAAATATCTGCTTTGCAGTGAGACGAAACATGGTGTTGGAGGTGGAGGTGGTGGAGGAAGTTGCTGTGGAGGACACAGTTGAATTCATGTGAGAACTAACGTTTTTATTTCTGTTTTCTGCTAAAGATTTCAGATTATTTTATATCCTTGTATAAACACAGATGCATGGTTTTTGGGGGGGGGTTTTAAGAATTGCTGTTCTTCTCTTCCCAGGACTGAAGATCTGTTTGCAGATAGTTTTCTGGATGCTGGAGTTTTGCAGCTCTACCCACCATGAAGATCTGGGTGACTTTCACGGTGTTCTGATTTTATTAATGTTCTCAAATAGCATCTCTTCAGATCCGATTTTATCTTTTTTATATTTCCGTTTCATCTTTAATGTTGTGTGTTATATGTTTTACAGATGTGAAAGGTGAATAAAGTTTTTTAAAAGTTCTTTTTGTGTTTTCAGTAAGTAGTTCTTGAAATGTCTCCTTTTTCTTTAATTTACTTAAAAATATACTTCTCTTGTATAAAAAACAATCTAACTGACTTAAGGGCTCAAAGAGTGATTTATCTAGTCATGACAGCAAGTGTGAGAAAGACCTGCAGTATAAAATATAGGCATATCTCTACATGTTGTGCAACTTTAGCTGGAAAACTGAGGGAAACCAAAGCATGACTAAATATGAAAAAACAATATGCTCATCACATCAATGGCTTATCAAAACCGCTTCAGAAAGGCATATTTTGGGAAAATCAAAAAAACAAATGAAAAACATAAAACTGGACAAATTCACCATCCCTCAGTTATTGCATGGACTGTAAGCCAAATTGTAGTGACTGTTGCATTTAGTCCCTAAGGCTCTGTGTGATATTTCCATTTATTCAGAGCTCTCAATGCAGGAGTCCTTTCACAGTTGACACAGAATGAAGTGATGACTGTCCTGAGCTTCACCACATTGTTGTTCTGAGAAATTCGGAACAACAATGTGGCATAAGGTAAAAGTCAGAAGCTCATGCAGGTAGGATTTGTTTTTGCATTTGATGACCCATATCCTGTGACTTTCCATGTATCATGTTTCAGTGGTCCAACCACAACAACGCAAAGGCTGTGGTGAAAAACAAAGCATGAAATATACACAAAACATAAATATATGGCTTCTATTCACATTTTCAACTAATTTTCTTGATCATGAAAAGCATCTTTCAGTAATTTTGCTGAGTTGTTTCATATTTCCAGATCCAGAACGTCATCTTTCAGCATGACGATGACCCAAAACACACATCTAAGTCAACAAAAGAATGGCTTCATCAGAATGAGATCGTTTTTTTTTTCAAAATCGGTATTGGTATTGATGATCAGAGAAAATAGAAAAAGGAGACATTTCAAGAAAATAGAGTTTTCAGTGTAGACTGAAACTGATCTACTGACTGAGAGACCTTAAGAGACAAAGAGCCATTTTAGGTGCTTACACAGAGAAGTCTCACAGCACCCCCTCTTTTTCTAAGACAATTCACTAACATATGTACACAGACTGGCTGTCATTTGTAGCTATTGACAGATTTGAATGTCTTCTGTAAAACAATGAAAAGAGATGGTACTTTTTAAAGTTAAAATCCAGAGGCAGCAAATGCATGGCAAAAAGAACATGTGCTAAGTATGGGTCACCCCAATACTTCAAAGAAAACAGAATTACTTCCCTAGATTTAGAGAAAAACTCCTATTTGAGAGTTTGGATCAAAGCCAATCAGAGCCTTTAATACCAACAAGTGACTTCAGATGGGTCAAAAGGTTGCTGTGAGCCACAGTGTCAAAGGTAGCAGACAAATCCAAAAGTAAAAGAACTGTTGATTTTTCTGCATAAACAGTCAAAAGGTAATTTAAAACTTTTCAAAGGGCACTTTCAGTGTTGCTCTACATTTTAAAACCAAGCTGAAATTTTTCACCAATTTCATTTAGGTCAAGAAAAGCATGCAGTTGGACATCAACAACCTTCTCTAAAACTTCAGACATAAATCACAATTTAGAAGTAGGTCTGAAGTTAGACTGCATATTTCAATCAAGTTTGCTCTTTTTAATGAATGGATGAATTACAGCATGTTCACATAGGAAAACATCCAGACGTCAGAGAAGCATTTATTATTTTGACAATACATGAACAGTCAAAGGCGTCTTCCTGCTAGGACACTCTGGTTGCCTAGTCATGTCATTGTTCAAAAAAGTGGTGTAAACTTTCTTTAATGGGAATAAATGTCTTGCATCAAAGCCATCAGTTCATTACGACAACTATGCCACAAATAATCGAGACA